>OZ024744.1:50871548-50954048 GCA_964016885.1 Eledone cirrhosa | reverse complement strand
CATACAGACAGACATACATATATACGTGCATACGTACATATAAATGTGCATACATACACATATATACATACATACAATATACATAGATACATACATATATATATACATATATTGTATGCATATATATTTATACACATGCATATATAGATATATACATACATACATGATGGCTGCCCCCTCGTTATCGAGTATAGCCATTGCACGATATACCATTATTAGTAATTATTAATTAATGTTATCGATAGAGGGTCGGACGCCATGTTTTCAAAGCATAGTTACGTCCCTTTACGATCTGAGTTCAAATCCCGCCGAGGTTGACTTTGCCTTTCATCCTTACGGGGTCGATAAAATAAAGTACCAGTAATGAACTGGGTAATTGCTGGCCTTGTGCCTAAAGTAGAAACAATTAATTAATTCTATCGTGCAATGCCTGTGCGTGAAGATATTTTTTAAAGTGAGGAAAGACTGCACTGAGCCAATCCCACTCTCTGAGCGACAGTAGCTATTACCAGAAAAGAAGAACAGTTCAACGTCATCGGTAACTACTGAGCCGCAGGTTTTATATCGGAGTTATCCTAGTTTCCTGAGTTGCCTTCTCCTAGAAGAATGCCTTGAGAAAAGCTAGGGGTCCTTCACTCCCAGTGGTTTAACCGTGCGATCGCGTGTCCAGCCGACTATTTCTATGTCCCCGCGCATATACATACACTTGCACCCATTTATATACACATATACATATACATACACATGTACATGTGTGTATATATATTTACACACTTTTGGATGGCCGTTGACTTATAAGTTCTTCCGCCCTTTGTCAGGTTTTGTTTTTTGTCCTGCTGGGTGTCCAAAATCAACCTCCTCGCCAAGTAAACTGACATACATACATACATACATACATACATACATACATACATACATACATACATACATACATACATACATACATACATACATACATACATACATACATAAAAACAATATCATTAGAATAGCCACTGATCTGGAGGAGAGATATGGAATAAAGCCTGATATAAATCTCTCACCCAGAGAAATCGGAATATCCTACTCAATGTTCAAACAAGATGAAAAATTGACCAATTTACTAAAAAAATTGTGCATGGATACTTGAGACATAAAACACAGACCATAGAGGGGATAAACCACTCAAAAAGCCTGGCATGGAGTTCCGATAAGTTTATGATATCACACCTTGAGGGATATCTCTATGCAATACAGGAACAAGAACTCCCTACCAAATATCTGCTGCACAAAATTGTAGGGCCATCAGCTGACAATAAATGTAGGCTATGTAAAACAAAGATCGAGGATGTAAGCCACATTGTTGCCAGCTGCGAAAGAATGTTTTGTCTCTACTACCTCCCCATGCGACACGATGGGATAGCTAGAACCATCTGGAACGCACTTCGGAAAACAAAATTAACAACAAACGAGGAAGAATATATTGAGACAGATGGCACTAAGGAATACTGGTGGAACCTGAAAATAAAAACTGCCACCAAATTAAAGCACAACCGGCTTGATATTGTTGTTTGGGACCACACATTGAAAACGTGTTCTGTTGTGGAGATCAGCTGCCCACTTGAGGTAAACGTTGTCAGAAAAATACAGGAGAAGGAGGACATCTACGGACCATTGAGAGGGGTTTACAAATCCAGTATCCAAGATACACCTTCAGCTTCATACCCATCATTGTTGGAGCTACGGGTTATATACCAACCCGCTTGGACCAAAGTATGACTGAACTTAGATTTGCGGACAAAGAGCGCAGCTCCCTAATTCATAGTCTACAAATGGCTGCGATAGCTGACACCTTCAAAATTTGCAAAACATTCTTGCGATTCAAGAGATGACAATTTCTTTTCTTTTACAACCTTGCCACCAGGAAGGTGGCCGGTCAAATAAATATACTCGAAATTAAAAGAAAGATAACATACATACATACGTACATATTTGACAATAAAACCTGGAAGAGCTGTGCCCTCCTCTGAAAATCTAGAGATGAACGGCCTGACAATACAACCTCTACAGTAAGGTGACAACTACAGATATCTTGGACAGGTATCATAAATAAGGAGAGACCCAGAACTGAATACCTCAGGAGAGTAAAGAAAATATGGCCATCAGAACTATCAGTGTACAACAAATACATTGCCCACAATAGTTATGCTGTGCCAATCCTAACACCAACATTTGGTCTGCTGAACTGGTCAATGCAAGAACTAAGTGAGATGGATGTAAGAACTCGCAAGCTTCCCAGTGCTAGTGGAAATTTTAACATCAATGGTGATGTTGATAGGCTATACTTCTTACGCAAGGAAGGTGGCTGGGGTCTAAATTCCATATTAACAGCATACGCGACCCGGATAGTAACACTGAAGCAACATCTTCAACAGAAGAAAAGGGTCATCAATCATCTTGCCCAGGTCTATGAGGATGAAGGAAATAATTGTTTCTACTTTTGGCACAAGGCCAGCAATTACCCAGTACATTACTGGTATTTTATTTTATGAGGATGAAGGAAATAATATCATTAGGATAGCCACTGATCTGGAGGAGAGATATGGAAATTGGAAGATCCTATTCAATGTTCGAACAAGATAAAAAAAATGGACTAATTTACAGAGAAAGTTGTGTATGGGTACCTGAGACGAATAACACAGACCATAGAGGGGATAAAACATTCAAAAAGCCTGGCATGGAGTTCTAACAAGTTTATAACATTCTACATTGAAGGATATCTCTATGCAACATGGGAACAAGAAATCGCTACCTAATATCTGCTACACAAAAGAGGAGGGCCATTAGTCGACAATAAATGTAGGCTATGTAAAACAAAGATCGAAGATGTAAGCCACATTGTTGCCAGCTGTGAAAGAATGTCATGTCAATACTACCTCCACATGAGACACGATGTGATAGCTAGAACCATCTGGAGTGCACTGAGGAAAACGAAATTAAAAACAAATGAGCAGGAATATGTTGAGACAGATGGCACTAAAGAATACTGGTGGAACCTGAAAATAAAAACTGCCACCAAATTAAAGCACAACTGGCCTGATATTGCTCTTTGGGACCACACATTGAAAACGTGCTCTGTTGTAGAAATCAGCTGCCCACTTGATGTCAACGTTGTCAGAAAAATACAAGAGAAGGAGGACATCTACGGACTATTGATGAGGAGTTTACAAATCCAGTATCCAAGATACACCTTCAGCTTCATACCCATCAGTATTGGAACTACAGGTTATATACCAACCCGCTTGGACCAAAGTATAACTGAACTTGGATTTGTGGACAAAGAACACAGCTCCCTAATTCATAGACTACAAATGGCTGCGATAGCTGACACCTTCAAAATTTGCAAAACATTCTTGCGATTCAAGGAATAACAATTTCTTTTATTTTACAACCTTGCCACCAGGATGGTGGCCGGTCAAAAATGTACTTGAAATTAAGAGAAAACATAGGTATACATACATAGACGTATAACTTCTGGTAGTGTGGTAGAGGTGAGCTTGGGGCATTTTAAACTTGACGAAGCCCATCTCTGTCCAGGTCTAAATATAGCCGATTTCTATATTAGAGAGTGAGAAAATATATGGAGGAAATACCTGTACTAGACTATGAGATACTAAAACAATAATAGTGAGGTATAATGTAAAAAATCTTTCAGTATTTTGACACATATATTTGTTCCGGGGTTAACTTTGACTTTCATGTTTTCGAGGTCGATAAATAAAATACTATCCAATACTAAGATCAATTCTTCTATATCTCCTTTTATCGCTATTCGGGAAAGAAAAGTGATATGTTCCTCCGAGTGTCTTTCAGAGCGGCACCCTTACGATTTCATCAGGAGTTAAAAGCCGTTTCTTAACCTTATATGGATGTATGGATGTATGGATGTTCTTCTGGTTTTATAATTTCACAAAGTTTTACCAATAGAGAGAGAGTCGGTTTCTAAGATAGACACAAGACTCTCTCATTGGAATTTACACATCAACTAGGTAGATTATGTATGCATGCATGCATGTGTAGATATGGATGTTATTGTATGTGTGGATGTGGATGTTTTGAGTTGTACGTGTGCATGTGTATATGTTTTGTATCTGTACATGTGTATATGCAGTTATTAGATGCAACATTTTTGGAATGTTTTACTGTTCCATTAATGGATTGTACTTGTAATTTCCTAACTAGTTGTGTTCTTTCTGTTCCTGTGAAGCCTAGCTTCTCAAGATTTGTATTGAGGCAGTTACTAACATACCCCAGTGCCTCAATAATCACAGGCATAAATCTGAAGGTGTAATCAGGGTGGAGTATCTGCAGGTTTCTCATCGGTTCTGCATAAATATTCTCCTTTTCGCTAATCTTTGATATTATATTGGCATCTGCTGGGTAGCTAATTTCCACTACTGTGCATGCTTTCTTCTCCCTGTCCCAATATATATGTATGTATGTGTATGTAAAAGGTAAACAGAAATAACAACACAATCGGTACGGTATATGGAAGGAATATATTAGGTTAACACTTGAAATAGCAGGAAGAGGGTCTTAACGTTCATGAGGAGAAAGAATGAGAAATTAGATAGATTAAAGAGACGGGTGGGGTGGAATTGAAAAATATGATATACGGGAAGAAGGTTAGGGAGCTGCTTCTCTGTTGACGAAGAAACGTTTCTCCCTACGCACGAAAGGCCGGCTATATGATGCCTGTGTGAGATGCGTGATGCTGCATGGTAGTGAGACATGGGAAGCAACTGCAGAGCATATGCGATGGCTGGAGAGAAATGAAGCGAGCATGCTCCGTTGGATGTGCAATGTCAATGTGTGTGAACGACCAAGCATAGACGAGTTGGGAAAGAAACTGGGTATAAGAGGGATATGTTGTAGTGTGCGGGAGAGAAGACTGCGTTGGTATGGACATGTGATGTGCATGGAGGATGACTGCTGGGTAAAGAAGTGCCAATAAATGCCAGTAGAAGGAAGACGCAGTAGAGGTAGACCACGAAAAACATGGTCGGAGATGGTGAGAGCGGACCTCCGATCGCTGAAGCTCACGGAGGAGATGACAAAGGACCGTGACAAATGTAGAGATGCTGTGCTGAATAGGACCCGTCCCACCCTTGCAAGCGGGGAAAAGCGGGCGTAAAACGATGATAATGATGATGATGATGATGATGATTATATGCCATTAACATGGATGGTTTAACTAATAGGTAGCTGGGTTTGTGATGCAGTCATTCACATTAGCAGATCGTGGGGCAATAATCAGAAGCACCCACCGTTATACATATCTTCCATCATAGATGTGGTATCCCGTGGTTGGTACAGTATTTTCATATATAAAACAATCAAATTTTTGTTTCATACATTTAATTGCTGACGATCGTTTCTTCCAGATAACTGTCTGGAATCATCGGAACTTATTTTGCTATTTGTTTACTATAATATCATTTTGTTACTCTTGATTTTCAAAATTGATGTCACTGACAATATTAATTATAATTTATCTTAAGACTAGGAATTATCTTAAGACTAGGAATTCTAAAGTCTAGGAATGTAATTACTTGTTTAAACATTGCGTAAGCTCTGATAATTACAGACAGTTACCTGGAAGAAACGATCGCTAGCAATTAAATGTATTAAGCAAACATTTGATTGTTTTATATTTTGTATCTCTGCTCTGTAATACATCTGACAATTTACATTGAGCTGTTTCTCTTACTGGTAATCGAGTAGTGCATAATAATATCCTTTCATATTTATAATTATATATAACTCATATATAAGTATAAATAATATATAAATAATATATAAATAATATATATATATATATATATATATATATATATATATATATATATATATATATATATATATATATATATATATATATATATATATATATATATATATATATATATGTATGTATGTATGTATGTATATATATATATATCACACACATATATATATGCAGTTAAATTCTTCAATGAAAATAGTCTACCAACCACGGGATACCACATCTATGATGGAAGATGTGTATAACGTTGGGTGCTTCTGATTATTACCTCACGGTCTGCTAATGTGAATGACTGGATATATATGAAGACACCACTTCGTTTACGAATGACCATGGAATTTACACCTAGAAAGTTCCGTCAGATACACAAGTCCAGGCAAGGTTGTTTGAGAAAAACCAGCCTCCTCTCCCCATGCCACCGATGATGCCCAAGGGAAAGGCTATGGCTGATACAACTTGACGTCGCAACTCATTTCTACAGCTGAGGAAACTGGAGCAACGTGAAATATGTTCAAGAACACAACGCATCGTTGAGAATCGAATATATATATATATATATATATATATATATATATATATATATATATAAAAGAAATCAAGGAACGCCTTTCATACTCATACGATTTTTATTCGCTGACAATGTTTCATCCATACCGTGGGGCAGGATTCATCAGAGCTTTATAAACAAAAATATAGTGCTGAGTATAAGTTGTACCAAGCTTAGTCACACGAACATTAGATATACAGTACAGGATAATAAGAGGGAGATTGGAAATGGGGAGTATGGAGAGAATGCGTAATGGGGTTGTTATTCAACATTACAGCTACATATGAGGGTATAGGCAGATTTTCTCACTAGAAGCGGAAGCACGTGAGGACACACAGAAACAAATAAAGCATTCAACGATAGTTAAAACTTATAATAATAATAAAGTAAAAGAAAAATAATAATATAAAAAGATCAATAAATAATTAAAAAATTAAAGCACACAAAAGCCAGAGGAAGTTATGCATTAGTCACTATATAGAACAGGTGATTTAGTTTCCCATGACTTCGAGTTATAGAAATACTACGAGACCCCTAAAGTACCTTTAAAAAGTTCAAAAGGGGATTTTATTCCTCCCCATAGTATACATAATCAGAGTATGCCAGTAGGTTACGGAACTACGTGGACCAGGGAGGCGTTCTTTGATTTCTTTTACATATAACGGCTCTGTTCTTGTACATTGAGCTAATACAATACTGTCACAAATACGACACGGTGCAGATGCGTTTATGCACATACGCTACGTTGTCTACGTAAATAATATGTATATATATATAGATAGATAGATAGATAGATAGATAGATAGATAGATAGATAAATTTCTTTATTAGCCACAGGGGCACAAAAGAAGGGGACAAATAATATGTATATATATATAGATAGATAGATAGATAGATAGATAGATAGATAGATAGATAGATAGATAGATAAATTTCTATTTATTTGCCACGAGGGCACAAAAGAAGGGGACAAATACACAGTGGGGGAGTTTACATAAATCGAGTAAAGAAAAACGGAATAACAATAATAATATAATAATAAAAAGTCCTCAAAAGGGAGGGGGCGTGTTGGGGATTGCACATACCCCCGAAAAGTGTGCAACCCTTTTCGCGGGGGAAGCCCAGAGAGGAGGCGCTCCCCCTTTCCTCTTCACTTCTTCACCTACAGAACAATGTAGAGAGAAGGCCCATTTACACGAGCCATTCTCGCTTCTTTCACCCACCTTTCATAAAACTGTCTGGGGCCAAGCACTTCTCTCTCCATTCTGATCCTTCTTCCGAAGTGGTATCGGAAGAAGTAAACCAGGTGATGGCCGGAGAGAAAGTCACCCGACCTCAGACCTTTCAGGCGCGTCCACCACACAACCTCTTTCATCATGGCTATTACGCACAGAAAGACCGCCTCTGCTTCATTTCTGAAGGGAGGAGGCGGCTTGATGTTCACCACAGACTCGGCGGTTAATCGAATCGACGCCACACGCGACAGCAGTCGTTCGACGTAGCCCCACAGATCGGCAACGCCCGGGCAGTGTACCAGTGCATGCGCAACGGTTTCCTCGTCGCGCACGCATCTGGGACAGATCTTTTTCGCTGGATCCCTGCCCGGGCGCCCGTGTCTGTAGAGCTTTTCTCGAACGGGCAGAGCCCCCCGGTAACACTGCCAGGCTAGGGACCTCTGGAAGTTGTCCATGGGTCCCGGGCCGAAAGTTCTACCGAACAGGCTGGCCAGTTCGTCCTCCTCCATGCCTAGCGACTCTCCAAGGGTGTCGTCGCCCCTGCTAGCCACCAGCCCTCTATAGAATGTCGAGGTGGATTCTCCACTGACAGTCGGGTACGCTTGCCAGATAGCCGTGAGCGCCTGGGCACACTCGGTGTGCCAGTTGCCCAGTTTTCTCGGTCTTTGCTTCATCCAGGATTGCAGCTCGGTGAGCGAGACGAGCTGTGGGAAGGCTCGCCTCACAAACGGGGCCCACACCGGCTGACCGGTGATGCCGTAGCCTCAATGCGTGCCTACGCATCAACAGCCACGGCATACCCAGCCCTCCTTTCGAAGGGTGCTGGCAGCAGATGGATCTCCTCACCATGGGAGGCCGCTTCTTCCAGAGGAACTGGAAGAGCATGCGTTCCATGATGGTGATCTTTTCCTTGGGGCAAGGCACGACGGTCAGGCGGTAGCAGATGACGGACGCTATGTAAGCGTTCGTCACCTCCGCCCGACCTTTCAGTGATAGTTTGCACTTGGCCCACTTCTGGGTCAGCGCAAACACCCTGCTCGTCACCTCGCCCCAATTCTTCTCCACCTGGAGGTCCGGTCCGAACCAGACCCCGAGCAGCTTCACCGGGCCCTCCGTCCACAGCCCGACGACACCGTCTAACGGCATCGGTTTGCCCCTCCACGTTCCGAGTTGCAAACCGACTGACTTGTCCCGGTTCAGCCTAGCCCCCGTCAGCCTTTCGTATTCCTCCAGTAGGGTGGCGATCGCCCTGATTTCCGAGTCGTCCGCCACCATTACTGTTACGTCGTCGGCATAGGCCGAGACCGCTTTGTGCAATCCCGGTTCCAGGGGTATTCCCCGCAGCAACTCCAACTTCCGCAGTAGTGGCTCGAGAGTCAATACGTACAGAAGGGAGGAGAGGGGGTACCCCTGTCTGATGGACCGGGTGATTTGAAACGGCTCCGAGAGGTAGCCGTTTACTTTAATCCTAGAGTAGATGTTGCCACTGTGCATGGCAGAAATCCAGCCCCTGAAAATGGGTCCGAAGCCCGCCGCCGCTAGCACTGCATCCAGGTAACCATGGTCGACCCTATCGAACGCCTTAGATTGATCCAAGTTGATCAGGGCCCCACCAAAGCCGGGTTCGTTGCCAACCCTCTCTATGATGTATCGCATGAGGTGGAGGTTGTCGTGAATGGACCTGGACGGGATAGCGCATGTCTGCGCGTCTCCCACCAAACCACCCACCATAAGCGCCAACCTCTTCGCCAACACCTTGGCCAAAATCTGTAACTCTGCATTCAGCAGAGTTATGGGCCTAAAGTTACCTAAGTCGTCCCCCTTGCTCTCGTCCTTCCTCACTAGCGTGACCACGCCCTTGGTCACAGAACAGGGAATTCTCCCGTTCTGTTGCCAGTTACAATAGACAGCCTCGAGGAGTTCGGAGAACAAGACCGGCATAGCCAAATAAAGTTCGTATGGTAGACCATCGAGACCCGGAGATTTGCGTCTGCTGCATTGGCTGAGCGCTTCCCCGATTTCAGTGGCTGTGATTGGCCTTTCGCAGCACTCCGCTTCGCCGTTCGAAAGACGCGGTAGACCGTCGAGGTATGGACCGAAGTCCACATCCCCGTCCGGCCCCCCGCCCCCTCCGAACAGTCGAGCAAAGTGCCTTTGAAAGGCCTCGCACATCCGCTCAGGTTCAAGGATCACCCGTCCATCCTGGTTTCGCAAAGACCGAATGGTGGATTTAATCCCACTCTTGGCTTCTGTCACGCGGGCCCAGCTAACAGCTTTGGTCCCCTCGTTTCCTAAAGCACGTATTTTACTTCGGACAACGCAGCCTTCGTGTTTCGCGTCAAAGAACTGGCTCAACGCCGTTCTCGCCGCTAACACTCTGGCTACGTCTCCGCTCCTAATCGCCTCTTCTAGTTTATCTGTTAACTCCCTTTCCTTTCTATTTCTATTCGCCGCTAGTTCCTTACTGTAACCTATCGAACTTACTCTAATCTCTCTCTTTAGAGATACCCACCACCTACTGTTGACGATCGCTCCCGTCAACCGCATCTTAACTAAGCTACTAATCCGGTTCCTGTAATCTTTCTTTGCCGGCAAGGACAAGTTCATCTTCCAGTAACCGGGACCCTGTCTATGCGTTCTATCAAGGTTGACCACGCAGGTCACTAATTTGTGATCTGAATAGCCAACCATGATCAATTCTGGACAACTAAATACGTCCCTATCCTTACTCCTAACCAAAAACCTATGTAGGTACGATCTAGATTGTCCACTGCGGTTTGCCCAGGTCCAGGTTGGCGCAGTTGGACAATCTAGTCGAAATCTATCGACCAGGTTGAATCGATCGAGTAACCCCTTGAGGCTGCTACACCCCCCTCTATCGGGACATGCCCCTGTATAGTCCCAACGCGCATCTAGGATTCCATTCCAGTCCCCCACTAAAAGCAGGGAACGCGACGTTCCTAGAAAAGTCTCCAGACGCTGGAAGAAGTCGGCTCTTTCAGCCCCGAAGGGGGCATAAAGACCGACCAGTCTGAAAGCCCCGCCTTCACCGCCTCCGACGTCCAGCACCAGTAATCGACCCCCCGGGTCCGAGTGAATAATCTGTACGTCGAGAGCCAGACGTTTATCCAGCAGTACGGCAACCCCCCCCCCCCCCCCCCCGCCTCCGGGTTGACAGAGAGATGCGTGCATCTCAAAGTCATCGAAGGCGGGAGCCAGCTGTCGCACGCTGCTGATCCGACTCTCGCAAACAACCATCACATCTATACTTCGTGACCTGAGGTCACTTAGTAGCTTTGCTTGCTTCCAAGCTGAGCCCAGGCCACGCGCGTTCAAACAGCCAACTCTCAATTGATCTATTTTGGTGTTGAAAGTGAAGAAAGAAAAGCACCTACCTCTCCGGGTTGTGTAATTTCCATGGCGTCAGGTGTGTTGGGTGGAGGGATGTTTTGTGGTGGTGTGGGGGTACCCGAGTGTGGTGGGGTTGGGGTGTTTGGAGTCGTGTCAGGGAGAGGGGAGGTTATGGAGAAATCTTTCAAGAGGACGCGATTTAATGGTTTTAAACAGGGGGGGGGGGCTCACGTCCTGTCTAAATTGTTCTTTTAAGGAACGATAAAGGTCCAGAGGGACCTTTATCATTTTTAAATGGGTGAAGTTCTCTGTTGAGATAAAGTTTGGCCCTTCGGTCTGCACCAAAGGGCTATTGTTTATTAATTTAAACAGTTTTTTTGTTTTCTTTATTTATATATGTGTATTGCAATGTCTTTTTTTGTGATGCTGTCAATGTTTCGGAGAGGGGAGGCGCAGATTTATTTTTGTTTGTTGAGGGTGGGGTGTTTTTTATTGGAGTTGGTGTTTGTGTGTGGGTTATTTGTGGTGTGCTGGGTGTGTGCTTTCTTTTTTTTCTTTTAACTTGTCTGAAGGCTTCTCCTCCTTCTTCTTCAGAAGTTGGGGGAAACTCTTCAGCGCTAGGTGGGAGGGACGTCGTGTCTGGTTGTTTTTTTTTTGCGGGAGGGGTAGATTTGTTGCTGTTTTTTTTATTATTTGTTTGGAATGCGTTTTGTGGTGGTGGTGGTGGTGCTGTTTGTGTCGTGCTTGTGGTTGGTAATGGTGGTGGTGGTGTTTGTGTTGGTGATGGTGGTGGTGATTTTTGTGTCGTGCTTGTGTTTGGTGCTGGTGGTGGTGATGTTTGTGTTGTGCTTGTGGTTGGTGGTGTCTGTATTTTGTTTGCTGTGTGTGGTATCAGTGTATTTTTGGAGGTGGGTGGTGTTGGTGTACTGTTTGTGGTGGGTGTGGGCAATAGTCCTTTTTGGGGGATACGTTTCGGGCAGTTAGCCTTAATGTGTCCCCTTTCCGTGCATAAATAGCATGCTGGTCTTCTCCCCTCTACAATTATATCTATTGGGGTGAGGTCATCCAGCCAGATGCGATCCGGGATTTGTGCTATTCTTTCGGGCCTCATTTGGACTAGTAGGTCGAGGCCCATTCCCAGGAACGCATCTCCGGATGCCTTCCCCATTGACAGCACTGTGTCCTCGCCCATGTCTATGAAGCCAGCAACAGCCCACCAGAAGTCCATTGTGGGCAGCATTGTTCGTATTTTTACTCTCTGTGTTCTTCTACCCATGTCGGAGGGATAGAAGCTGTATGTTGTCGATGAGAGTGGGCTTAGGGAAAGCTTCTGCGCCGTTTCCTTGTCTTATGTTAAGACCGAAATGCTGCCATAGAGTCGGTCCTTTCGTATGAAGAGAATATTCTTCATATAATCTTTTAGGACCAACTCTATCTCCATTTGGCTGGGCTGTGCTGGCTTTCTTCTTTGGTTCAATATAGTTCTGAAGAGAACTGTGTTCTCTGTTCTCGCTTTCTTGAATTCTGGGGGGGAGTTAATGGAAAACATTCCGTTCTCCCCCAAAACAATGTGTTTCTTTGCTTCGGCCAGTTTTTCTCTGGCGGCAGTTAGGTCTATTGGTGTATATGTTATGGACTGTTTTGTTTTCTGGGCGAAAGTTGCCTTGTTGTTATTTGTATTATTATTTTCTGTTTGTTTGTTTTCCGTTTGCTCATTTTCCGTAACATTTGTTTTTTCATTTTCCTTGTTTGTTTCGTTGTCTAATTTTGTTGTATTTATTTTTTGTTCTTCAGACTTGGGGGAGCGTGGCAGAGCTAATGGCAGACATGTCTGTCATCTTTTCCGCCATGCTGCCAAGAAAGAAATTTTACAGCAAAATAGATATTTATTTTACCCCCTAAAAAGGGGGTAAATGTAAAAATGTTTCCCTAAATAACAGGGGTTAGTGTTCCAAATGTGTTGCACTGAAAAATTTATCTGGTACTTACTATAGTAAGGGGTAATTCCGGTGGAATAGCGGAGCCGATGTGAAGCGTGTCTTACTCTATCAAGATAGATAGATAGATAGATAGATAGATAGATAGATAGATAACCAAGGTCTAGCAAATAGAGAAAAAGGTTTTTTTTTTGTTTTTTTAATTCGCTGTACTTACTATATGTGCCTTTACTGCGGTTTCATGCTCCAGAATAAACGGAAAATCCAAGCGGATTTCCATTGAGAAGGGAGCAATAAATTAATTTATTAACCCGCCATAGAACCACATTGGTATAGGGTTGGATAATACTTGTTTCCCTATATGTATTTTTTACACGTAGGAATTCATACTTTATTATTATTGATCTCCCCCTAAGGTAGAGATAACATTTTGGCCGTTTGGACTGCTGCTATTTCTAGTGGCCGGACATTGGCCTGTCCACCCTGCCTTTTGTTTTTGCACACGGCACCAGAGAGAATTATTTCTTTCATCATCCGCTCTCATTTGGGAATGGTTTTGTATGGCGTCAGTTTGTGATTTGAACTCGGGAATTTTATATTCTCCGAGAGAGAAGAGCTTTCTGAAGATTGCTCCCTTCTCAATGGAAATCCGCTTGGATTTTCCGTTTATTCTGGAGCATGAAACCGCAGTAAAGACACATATAGTAAGTACAGCGAAATTTTTTTTTATTTATTTTAAAACTTTTTCTATATTTGCTAGACCTTGATTTTATATGTTCTGGCTTGTTAATTTATTAACCCGCCATAGAAGCACATTGGCATACGGTTGGATAATACTTGTTTTCCCATATGTATTTTTTACACGTAGGAATTCATACTTTATTATTTTATATATATATATAATAAATGAAGAATTAGAAATAGAAGCCAGGAATGTCCGTCATCAGTGGTCTACTAGACATCATAGGTATTTCTTCACATTACAGACCATATACCTCAAGCTAGGGCGATACAATAACTAAATTAAGTTATTGGGATAAAAAGAGTTGGGTGGAGAAAGAGAGACCACTGATGACGGATAGTCCTGGCTTCTATTTCTAATTCTTCATTTATTATATATATCATATATGCAACAACACAGCTCGCCATTTTTCATTTATATATATATATATATATATATATATGAAGGCGCATGAGAATCGAATATATATATATATATATATATATATATATATATATATATATGAAGGCGCATGAGAATCGTACATATATATATATATACATGAAGGCGCATGAGAATCGAATATATATATATATATATATAGAGAGAGAGAGAGAGAGAGATTTTGAGTATATGTCGGTTGTATACCAACACCTCAATATGCAGGTTGGAGCCCTTGACGAAGTGCGCAGGTTGGTTTGGTTACTCCGGAGTTATGTAAAATAAAGTTAAATAGAAGCCAAATGTTTAAAATTTAACTTCGTTTATTAGTGGTATATATATTTCAGTGAGAGCCATCTTTGGCTGTGACCTCTTCAGGCAGTCCGAAATAGTGTGGTATATATATATATATATATAACATTTCAATTACAAGCGCAATGCTCTAACCACTCAGCCATGCGCCTCTATATATATATATATATATAAATGAAAGTAGACAAATTAATGTATATATATATATATATATATATATATATATATATATATATATATATATATATATATATATATATATATATATATATATATATATATGAGCTCATTTAATTACAGGATTATACGCGAGTCCTTTGCTCCGTTATTTTACTATATATATATATATATATATATATATATATATATATATATATATATATATATATATATAAATGAAAGTAGACAAATTAATGTGAGCAAGAAGCCAACAGTATTTCAAGCCCCTAGTATATATATATATATATATATATATATATATATATATATATATATATATATATATATATATATATATATATATACTAGGGGCTGTATGTACGCATGTTGTTCTTTTTATTAGTTATACACACACGCACACATACACAAACATATACACACACACACACACACACACACACACACACACACACACACACACACACACACACACACACACACACACACACACACACACCTGAAAACAGCCCTGCTATCCTTAATGATCCAATGAATTCATGCTTTTTCCATGTTGCTTGATTCAGAATGGTTCCGTCTTGGCTACCGTCCTTATCAAATGCCGTGTTGTTATTATTCTAAATCTAAAATATCTTCGCCATTAATGTTTCCACATCTTCTTAGTGAAACAATTCCCTGACGTCACTCTTGTCTGTTCTAGACAATTCCCAATTGTAAACCAAGTTGAATGATCTCTAATCTTCTCTGTTATGATTCTTGTGTCATCAGTTTCTTCTTCTTCTTCTTCTTCTTCTTCTTCTTCTTCTTCTTCTTCTTCTTCTTCTTCTTCTTCTTCTTCTTCTTCTTCTTCTTCTTCTTCTTCTTCTTCTTCGCCCACTTATTCCCTAGAAAGTCGTGGAGGCAGAGTCCTCAAACACTCCCTCCTCTTCAACTGATCCGGTTGGATCCCAAAGTGAGACCAGCCACGCTCATGGATGTTATCCAACCATCTTGCTCGGGGTCTACCCACTGGGTCTCCTGCCGGTTGGTTTTATCCATAAAATCTGTCCAACTATTCTTCCCTAAGACATTCTAACTATATGTCCGTAACATCGGAGCTGTTATCTCTCAATTCAGAGAAATAGTGTCTCTAGCTGGAGCTTCAAAAAATATTATTTCTGCAGTTAGGAATTATATTTTTTATCCAAAACCGCCTCTCGTATTATTTCTTGTTATATCGTACCTATTCATCATTAATATTCCCAAAAATCCTTAAGATTAATTGCATTCTCTCCCATAATTGTTTCCAATTATGGGAAATTGAAACGCTTTGGTCCATGTGACATGTGATATAGAGATATACAGTGGTAGACACGTTGTTATCAACCTTTCGTTCATTGGTCCATGTGACATGTGATATAGAGATATACAGTGGTAGACACGTTGTTATCAACCTTTCGTTCATTGGTCCATGTGACATGTGATATAGAGATATACAGTGGTAGACACGTTGTTATCAACCTTTCGTTCATTGGTCCATGTGACATGTGATATAGAGATATACAGTGGTAGACACGTTGTTATCAACCTTTCGTTCATTGGTCCATGTGACATGTGATATAGAGATATACAGTGGTAGACACGTTGTTATCAGCCTTTCGTTCATTGGTCCATGTGACATGTGATATAGAGATATACAGTGGTAGACACGTTGTTATCAACCTCTCGTTCATTGGTCCATGTGACATGTGATATAGAGATATACAGTGGTAGACACGTTGTTATCAGCCTTTCGTTCATTGGTCCATGTGACATGTGATATAGAGATATACAGTGGTAGACACGTTGTTATCAACCTTTCGTTCATTGGTCCATGTGACATGTGATATAGAGATATACAGTGGTAGACACGTTGTTATCAGCCTTTCGTTCATTGGTCCATGTGACATGTGATATAGAGATATACAGTGGTAGACACGTTGTTATCAACCTCTCGTTCATTGGTCCATGTGACATGTGATATAGAGATATACAGTGGTAGACACGTTGTTATCAACCTCTCGTTCATTGGTCCATGTGACATGTGATATAGAGATATACAGTGGTAGACACGTTGTTATCAACCTCTCGTTCATTGGTCCATGTGACATGTGATATAGAGATATACAGTGGTAGACACGTTGTTATCAACCTCTCGTTCATTGGTCCATGTGACATGTGATATAGAGATATACAGTGGTAGACACGTTGTTATCAACCTCTCGTTCATTCGTCCATGTGACATGTGATATAGAGATATACAGTGGTAGACACGTTGTTATCAACCTCTCGTTCATTGGTCCATGTGACATGTGATATAGAGATATACAGTGGTAGACACGTTGTTATCAACCTCTCGTTCATTGGTCCATGTGACATGTGATATAGAGATATACAGTGGTAGACACGTTGTTATCAACCTCTCGTTCATTGGTCCATGTGACATGTGATATAGAGATATACAGTGGTAGACACGTTGTTATCAACCTCTCGTTCATTGGTCCAATGTGACATGTGATATAGAGATATACAGTGGTAGACACGTTGTTATCAACCTCTCGTTCATTGGTCCATGTGACATGTGATATAGAGATATACAGTGGTAGACACGTTGTTATCAGCCTTTCGTTCATTGGTTCATGTGACATGTGATATATAGATATACAGTGGTAGACACGTTGTTATCAACCTCTCGTTCATTGGTCCATGTGACATGTGATATAGAGATATACAGTGGTAGACACGTTGTTATCAACCTTTCGTTCATTGGTCCAATGTGGCATGTGATATAGAGATATACAGTGGTAGACACGTTGTTATCAACCTCTCGTTCATTGGTCCAATGTGACATGTGATGTCATATACAATTGGAGACGCTGTGTTATCAGCCTTTCGTTCATTGGTTCAATGTGGCATGTGATACAGAGATATACAGTTGTAGACGCTGTGTTATCAGCCTCTCGTTCATTGGTCCATGTCTGTAACATGTGATATAGTGATACAGTAGTAAAATTACAACCATGCAATTTTACACAAGTCACCAAGTGTATTTCGGCTGACCCGGAGGATTGCACAAAATCAATCAATTATATTATAAATCTAATTATATAGACTTACAATATCCTTCGATCTCTTGACAGAAACAATTCTTGAATCAATCTTCAAATGTAAACCAATCTTTTCTTTTGAATTTTTAGTAAACTGACAGAAAATGTTTGCTGAACACTTTAAGAGCACGATATGTGATATAGCGTCCGTTATATCATAACCGGAAGTATTGACATTTGAAAATGTTAAAAGAAGTGAATCTTGAAATAAGCAATAAAATTATTTATATTTAATCAAGAGTTACGAAATTTATTACATAAATTATGTAATATTCATTCATTATGTATTCAAAGTAATCCAACTTATTTTACAAAGGGGATAAAAAAAATATATTCTGGACGCAGTCCCGCACTCCTTTCTTTATTATATTATGATATATATAAAATTGTGGTACTTTAAAGATCAGCATTGCGTCTCTCTGAGATCTGCACCCTAGTCAGCTGCCTAGTTGACCTTAACGGTAGCGCTGACTATACAAACACAAATACGTAGATCTTCTTCTTCTTCTTCTTCTTCTTCTTCTTCTTCTTCTTCTTCTTCTTCTTCTTCTTGGTATGGTCATTGAGGCACAGTCCTCAAGCACACCTTCCAGTGAGTCCTGTCAGAAGCAACCGTGTTCATAGTACCGGTGCTGTGATCTCATGAGTAGTAGTGGCTCTAGATGGAGTGACTCTCTGATGTCCGAGTTACACATTCTATCGAGTAAGGTTACTCCAAAGCCCCTTCGGAGGAACCCCATTTCGGTTTGCGATCGTATTCTTTCGGTCATTACCCAATGTTCATGACCATTGGTAAGGATTGGCACGAATACCAATTGAAGAATACCAATTGAAGTTTGGCATTTACACATCTCATTACCAAATGCTGAAGCTAGTGTATTACTGCACTAGCTTCTGCCTTCCATCACTCGTGAACACAGCCCCGAGATACTTGAGCTTCTCCACCTGCTTTAGTGGAACTCCATTCACATGTAGCGTGCACTGTACAGGCTTCTTTGAGACGACGAGTGTCTCGATCTTCGCAGCACTGAGTTTTATTCCAGTCATCCAGCACTCGACATTAAACCTATCAAGTGCATGTCGGAGATCACCTTCTGTTGAGTTGAGTAACACTATGTCTGCAAATTCCAGTCGACTGATCCTACATCACCAATCGTAATACCACCTCACACCCTGCACATGTCAATCCTGTTTATGAAGATTATGAACAGGAGAGGTGACAGTATACATACACCCTTGGCGAAGTCCGATTCCCAAATTGAATGGTTTCGATTTAGCACAATTTATCCGAACACAAATACTAGGGCATTCGTATAGAGACATCAGGATAACAAGAAGCTGCCATCTAACTTATCCTTTTGCAAGACCTTCCACAGCAGGTGGGCCTTTTCGCTCCCGATTACCATTGCTTAAGTGCCTTTCCAGAGATCCAGGTCATCCAAAGAATACCTTCTCTATTTAAGGCCTTTAACATCTCGGGCCAAATTTCATCTTCCCCAGCGCCCTTGCTACATTTAAGTTCTTTAATTGCTCATGTGACCTCAGCTTCCGAGAGATTAGTTATCGCCTTTCGTGTACATCAGAAAATGCTGTTGTGGCTAGGTTTTAAGAGATCAGTAAAGTATTCTCGCCACCCCGCGAGGATTCACCTCTCTGAAGCAAGGAGACCCCATAGCATGTGTGAAGGAGAGCTTATTGGAAGTCCTGCCAGACATTTTATTTGCTGAACTGAAGTCGGATTCCAGCTTAACCCCAAAGTCCTCCCATATCTTAACTTTGGACGCTTTTCGTGTCTGATAATACCCCAAGTGCAAGAAGGAGAACCTATTTCCAAGCCAAGCTTTGTAGGCCTCCTTCTTTCCTCGGATGACATCTTTGACCTCTTGATTAAACCAAAGGGTTTTCCTGCCAACCGGCGCTACAGCAAGCCGGTTTTGCCAGCAGCATTTAACAGCTGAAGCAGAAATGCCAAGATTAGCTGTCTCCTCTCCGTTTTAACGTCATCAGTTTGTTCAGGGAGTTCTCTGAGTTTGGATGCAATAGTAACCGCAGACCTGATCCTGACTTCTTTATCCACCAACGCTTCCCGCTTTAACCTGTAGGTCAACCTGAACCTGCCAGTTTTGTGGGCTTCTTTGGCTTTAGGTAATCTCAAGTTGCAGATAACTAGATGGCGATCAGTGAACAGCTCAGGCCCTTTCTTAACCCGAACATCCAGCACATTATCGAAAACATCAGGGACACTAACAAACCTAGGGCTGTTCTGCTAGAGAACGGGTCGCAGATGGTGAATAGCGATACGGTCACCAAATATGATGGCTAGTTGCGATATCAACAGGCTCCAGCCGGGCGAATAAGCAGCCCCGGACTAACTGCGGTAAAATACTAGAGGTGATGGACCAATGGGTGACACCTTTATCTCCCAAGAAAACTCTCATAACCCAGTGATGTAGCTAGGACAAGGAGAGTTACGACCGCCTCTAAAAAAGCCTAGTCTCCGTGGGTCTGAGAAAGTACCAGATTGGTGACTGGCACAAATGAAACCTCCAAAACTGCAATATGGTTTGAGGCAACAAAAAGAATCATACCACATCGTCCTTCACACGAGTTAACAAGGAACACGTTCAGGCCTTAGGTAGAGGAGCCTATTTGAAAAATATATTGCAGTCTCCATCTCATGCTGCAAGAACTGACGATTGGCCTGTGACCTGTCTTGGTGAGCTTGGTATAGACGCACAAAGTTTGCGTATCCCGAGAACTCAAAAATGGTTCGAAAGGGAGCAAACCGTAACCATTGAACCTGGAACATCACAAGCCTTACAGGTAGGGAGCAGGAACTAGTGGAAGAAGCTAGATGCTACCAGCTGGATATAGTCAGGGTTTCCTCAACAACGTTCCATGGTGCTGATACTGTAGATGGAAACTCCACTATTCAGGTGTAGCGCCAGAAATGATTGCACAGATGGGAGTGGAGATACTTACAAATTCCCAGCTGTCAGAATGTGTTCCATTAGGAGGGAAGATTTACCTCTTGAAGCTATGGCTGAAAGATAGGTCTCTGTTGGTTTAGAGAGTATGAATTGAATCCAAGTGCAGGTCCTTCCTTGATGGAGTCACTGCAGCATTAGATGTAATTAAGATTGAGTCATATATCCTGATGGGAGACTTCAATACACATGTTGGCACTGACCACCTGACATAGAGAGGAATTACTGGAAGGAATGGTGACCCCGATCTAAACACAAATGGAGAGGCTTTATTCGACATCCATTAATATACATGATATAAGGAGTCTCGCGGAAATAAATCAATTAATTGCTTGATTGATTGATATTTAAGCTAATTTTACTGATATGTATAAAATTGTGATCCTTTAAGGGTCAGTAGTGCATCTTTCTGAGATCAGCGCCCTAAGCAACTGCCTAGTCGGCCTTGATGGTAGCGCCGGCCCAGTATATACACACACAAATGCGTATAAATATATATACATATATATATATATATATAGTCACGGGAAATTATTATATATTTAAGTTAATTGTGTATAAAGTTGTGATCCTTTAAGGATCAGTAATGGGTCTCAAAGAGACCCATTATCCAACTAGGCAGCTGCCTAGTTGGCCTTACTAGTAGCAGCAGCACTGTCAAGACATTATATTAAATACAGACGAAACTTTATCAATACAAGACTACTATGAGATTTCAACCAACAACACTGACATCAAATAATTTATCTGGAACTGGAACCATTCCAACAGTGCTGCAACAGGAAGTTACTCAATGTAAAATGAGAGAAACGTGGATATATTTTTAAAAACGATAGTTTAAATTGCAGGAAGACGGAGACAGTTACCATGGATGTTTGCCTGTAGTGAAGTAACAGGCCATGGATTCCGACATGTCGCGTAATCAACAGAACGACAGAATAGTTTGAGAGGGGAGGGCTTCCGGTGGCAAGAAGCCAGACCAGAAACTCAAAGAAAATATATATATATATATTATGAAGCATAAGCCAGGATATATATGTATGTTTGTGTGTGGGGGGGGGCGTGCGTGCGTGCGTGCGTGCGTGTGTGTGTCTGTGTGTGTGGAGGTGTCTCTGTGTGTGGAGGTGACCTATATGCACAGGTCACAGAGACGCATACACATAGATGTACACACACACGCACGCGCACGTAAACACACACACACACATATATATATATATATATATTTCGTTTCTGAATATGTTTAGCAAGATTCTTTATCTGAAATCGTGTGTTGAAACCGATATTGTTATACTTTGGGAGAAACAAAGAAAGGAATCCCCAGTCACTGAAGAGGTCACAGAGTGTGTGACGAAAGAACTATGACTATATATAAACAACTATCTGGTTGTGGAACCAACCAACCAACCAGAAATTTATAAATTTATAAACTTATAAATTTATAAATATATAATAAATTGAAGTGAAAGCAACTGGTGCGTGTGTTTCTTATTGGCAACATGACCCTCCCAAAGTATAACAATATATATATATATATATATATATATATATATATATATATATATATATATATATATATATATATATATATATATATAACAGATTAAAATTTAAGCAAAGAATCGCTTAACGGGATCTTCTGAAATTAAAAAAAAACAATCTGTGAACGCAAAAGTAAATATTTCGAAAAACGTTACAACCGAAGGAAAACAGAAAGACGATATTTTGGTTCGTGAAAACGTCCCCTGGCAATGAATGGAAAAAAGCGAGGATAATTACGTCGTTATGTGGAGCGATGAGAACGATTACACGCAGATTTTAGTCTTCACATTTATTATTACTAGCTGACGTACCCAGCTTCGCCCGGGTAAACAGATGATAAGAGAAGACAGGTAAAAGAGAAAATGACTGTATTGGATGTTTGTCTGGTTACAGTATGAGGCGAGTCCGTGGTGTCTGTATGATTCAAAAAACAGTAAAATAAATCTTCCAGATATACCAGATTCTTCGTCGTACCGTTTGTGCATAGTATATGAACAATTCTATGTGCTCCTACCTAGAATAGTGGCCTCTAGGAGATCGTTCATCTTCTGCCTGACTGTAAAACGTGTATCATTGCATAGACGTGGTTGTTCCACGTTTCTCAAAAGGATGATGGAAGTTCCAATATTTTATATTATATGTAGATATAGATATAGATAATTAATATAAAAGATGATGCTCAGCCAGTTCGTCTTCAACCATCGCAGCACGCCGTCGCTGCTTGGCTACAGTGGTTTGTTGGCGTTGTTCAGCCAGCTCCTCTTCATTCATGGCGGCACGTCTTCGCCTCTGAAGTTCGGCGTTCCGATGGCGCTGTTCGGCCCGTTTTTCTTCATTCCTGGCTGCACGCCGTCGCCGCTGTAGTTCACTGTTTGATAAAGTCGAATTGCTTTTATTATCAGTATTCATTTCGAGCAATTGTCAGAAAATTATACAATAATAAATATAAAAGATGTCCGCCAATGTAAAAAAGGGTCCCTATTTACTCCCTTCACAACTCTGTGTATGTTAGACTGACAGACAGGCACACAGACAGATAAACTGCGTGGCGGTTGTGGAACGCTCCACGTACACACGCATGGAAACGCAAACACGCACGCAAACTTACACACGCACACGCACACACTCACACATGTTGATAGTTTTTACTTTCTGTGGAACGCTGCACGCACGCACGCACACATAAACATACGCGCACATACATGGTAATAGTTACAGCGTTCACTTTGCCTCTCTGTTTCTTACTCTCCCCTCTCACTCCCTCATTGGCATTATACATATTAATTTAAGTTTGGCATCGTTGAGGTGGGCGGAGTCGTTTGAAACCTATGAACCAATGATAATCAAGAATTATGACACACGAAATACTGACATTGTTGAAATTAATATATAGATTACTATATATATATATATATATATATATATATATATATATATATATATATATATATATATACACACACAAAACACTTAGAAACCCTTCCTATTTAGCAGGAAATATTCTCTACACATACAGTAATGCTGTATTCGATTCTTTGAAGCCACCTATTATAATTTATAATTTCATTCAACACCACCAGCTCTATCTCTCTATTCCATTTTCCTTCTCTCTCTCTCTCTCTCTCTCTCTCTCTCTCTCTCTCTCTCTCTCTCTCTCTCTCTCAACCTACTCTCTCACAACCACTATCTCTTTCTCTCTATCTTTCTATCTCTCTGTTTATGAATGTACTCAGAAAAACCCCGTATCTCGGGATACCGTGCTCCGAATTAGGCGAAACTTATTTTATTCCATTTGTATTCCCATTTCCGAGGCAACTTCCTTTCAAAATATTATCCCATTATGCGCCGTTATGGCTGTTACATTACAGACAATCACACAATCACAGAATTATAGTATACACACACATACACACACACACACATATATATATATATATATATATATATATATATATATATATATATATATTAGGAAATCAACAAGATTCTAGACGTCATTCGCTTTCCGAGTTGGATGGAATTCGTGAAATCGAACCAAAGAAACAATGTTTCCATTGGTCTTTCCATTACTGATACTGTCTGTCATTCACAACTCCTGGCAAAAAGACCAACATAAAATAAAGTATCTTGTTCAAGGACATAACATATCACCCGGTCCAGGAACCGAACTCGTAACTCCACGATTGTGAATCCAATACTCTAACCACTCAGTATATAGCTAGTACATAAATAATGTAAATATGAATTATAATGACGCTTGCACTAAGCTGCATCGGCTTTTACCTTCTTTCCCTTGGCCAACATCAGTGTGAAATAGGTGAAAGATTGGCATATATGAATAACTCCAGGTCTTTCACAACCACTCTGGTTACTCTGAGAGGCAAACCTAATACTGACCAAAGGCGTTTTCTCTCTCTTTCTCCGTACACTATTACCATCCTAAAAAATTATTACAATTTATTACAACTTCAATGTATTTTTGGAAGAGTTATCTTTGCTTCACAAAAATAATTATAAATACATATATTATTGGATGAATTATGTTCCGAGTTCAAATCCCATCGAGGTTAGCTTTGCTTTTCATCCTTACGGGGTCAATAAAAATAAGTACCTGTAACGTACTGCGGTCGATTTAATCGACTTTTTCTACTACAAAAATTGTTGGCCTTGTGTCTCAGAAATCATTATTGGATTGAATTAGTTTTACTTATCCAAGTCCTTTTATTGTTAGATTCAGCACTGATCCAACTCATCTATTATGAGAGACTTGCCATACATGACCATCACTTTCAGACTAGTATACCTATGACTACATACAATACAGCGAATAGACAGAATCATTAATTAGACTAACGGATAGAAAGAATACCTTGCTGCAAACTAAACCTATATAGCTGTGAGCTGTAACAACGACAACAACAACAGAAGATGGGGATGCAGGCAAAATACATATTACTCTTTGATATTATATATACATATATGTATTTGAATTTTGTATTTCTAAAGATGGACACCGCTTGGTGGCGTTAGCTGCCAGTGTTTTTCATTGCTACAGCTTTCTAAATGTTTATTCATAAACAGACCGTATTTCTTTAGAAATACGAAATTTCAAAACATATCTGTATACAGCTATGTTCGAAGCTGGGCCAATTTATACAGCTTCATATGAAAATGAGATTAATCACCTCATTTACACAGACGATGAAACAATATATTTTCGCCTGTTTTCAAAGTCCAGCAGTGGCAAGAGTGAGAGAGATTGTCCTGACGAGAACCAGTTGAGTTCGAAATGCATCGACAATTGACCCCTTGCTTCTGCCTGACACCGTTGGGTGGCGTTCGCTGCCAGAGTTTTTCATAGCTATGCTTTCTAAATGTTTATTTATAAACGTACCGTATTTATTTAGAGATATCATATATATATATATATAGAAGTGGTAACACAAGTGTTCTACCTCTCTCTATATATGTGTGTATCTGTTGATCTTATACAAGCTTCTACATAACTTGGTATAATTTCACCCAACTTGTAGAAATCTTATAATGAAATGAGTCGTCTGGGAAATGATATATTTGATATATCTCATATGAAATAATTGTTTCTACTTTTGGCACAAGGCCAGCAATTACCCAGTGTATTACTGGTACTTTATTTTATCGACCCCGTAAGGATTAAAGGCAAAGTTAACCTCGGCGGGTTAACTTTGCCTTTCATCCTTACGGGGTCATATGAAATAATACAGCCAATTATCCACACAATACAATATAATTAGCACCCCAAACATTTAATTGGGAATATACTCAGGTATTTCCTAATGTTTGTTGAGTGAGTTGGAATTTGGCTGGAGTATCGCTTTTAGCTTTCTCCGATTATGTATTTATATATTTACTCTTGGAGCAACAGATATGAACTTTCCCGATATAAGGTATGACTCTCTTTGTTTATTTTTTATATGAATATTGATTGTTAGTTCTTGTATCTCATTCTGTTATTTTGCCCGAGAAAATATCTATATGTGTCATTTAGCGGTGCACACATATAGTTATTTTTTCATATACAATTGAGTTCTTAGCACGTGGCTTGAATTCTTGTCGGAGTTCAACGACCTGCGCATGTATTGGTTTTGGCGGTAGCCTCCTTCCTCCCATTTTCGGGACAGTGTGAGATTTTCTTTAGATCTGCTGGACTAACAACCTAGCAGCTCCCTCAAACACTGATGGTGATTATCACTAAATATTGATGTTGATTTGGTTATCAATATTAATATTATTGGGCACCCACTGAAGATTTATAAGAGCCCACTTGAATAAGTATCTGTTTATCTTATACAAGCTTCTACATAATTTGGTATATTTTCAGCCAATTTGTAGAAATCTTATAATGAAACGAGTCGTCTGGGAAATGATACATTTGATATATCTCATATGAAATAATACAGCCAATTATCCACACAATACAATATAATTAGCACCCCAAACGTTTAATTGGGAATATATTCAGGTATTTCCTAATGTTTGTTGAGTGAGTTGGAATTTGGCCGGAGTATCGCTATTAGCTTTCTCCGATTATGTATTTATATATGTATATAAGTATTGAAGTTTCCGTTGAAAATTAAAAAGTCATAGGAGTGAAGAGTGCTCTATGTAAGTTACAGAGCTAAATTTAATATATAATAAACAATACAATATAATTACCTCATTACCAGAGGTTTCCCGAATAAGACGAATACAAGAAACGTCCTCATTCGTTCGTCAGACAAGGCAATTTAAAACATAGTGAAATATTTGAAAAATCTCCTCAAGAAAGGCAAAAGTTTAACGGGCAAAAAAATATATAAATAAAAGTAATGCAAGAGATATATAAAAATAAAATAAGGAAATATAGTTAGGGTATGTGTATAAATGTGTGTATATGCACTCACAAATGTACATATGTGTGTATGTACAAATGCATGTGTATAGTGAAAAAATGTGTGCGTAAGTACATAGGTGAGGGCAAGCATATCAGTGTATGTGTGACCACAAATACGTATATAATATATGTTGAAAAAAGAAATTGTAAGATAATAGAGTTAACGTACATACAGACTCAGGGACTAAGGATTGAAATATATACACATACAAGTATGAAAGCACGCGTATAAACACACACACACGCGCAACCACATACATGCAAGTGATATATACAGGGAAGGGAGTGTATCAGTCAAAGCAGTGTCAGGCTGAAGGTCGATACATATATAAAAAATATAAAATATGAAAATGAAAAAATGCATTAAAGACAATATGTCTAACTCCGGTGCGTCAATAACTTGTGGAAGATATTGGGGAAAAAAGGAGAGTAAAAAAATTAAACAGAAGGGAGGAAAAAGGAAAAAAACGCAGAGAACATACCGTAAAGGTGGAGGGGAACACGAGATTCACATGTATGTATATAAGTAACCGGGAGAGAGAGAAGTCAAAAACAACTACTGAACATAAGTCCGTGGCTTTTGTCTGAGCACTGCATCTTTTCTGTGTGTGGATATAATTTTTATCTCTATGTTCTCTAATGGACCCCTATGTTCTATTTTGGCATGTATATCCACACACAGAAAAGATGCAATGCTCAGACAAATCACAGAGGCGACAAATATAAACGAACTCCAACTAAAATTAAACAGAAAACATGAGTGGAATAGCAACATCACAACTAGTAATTAAGGACAAAATGAAGACATACAGACACACACAAAAACCAAACTAACAAAACAAACACACACAGATAGAACAAACAACTAACTAGTGACAAGTAAATAAACACATAAATAGATGAATAAAAACAATCACACACACACCCAGATGTAACGCATGCGCAAACTAAGTGCACAACATACAACACACACAAACAAGATGGTGTAAGACAGAACAAAGGAGAGGCACAAAATAAAAACCTGGTCACTGAGGAGGTCACAGAATGTGTGACGAAAAGGCTTTGACAATATATACACAACCATCCGGTTATTCAACCAAACAACCAGCAGGAAATTTATAATAAATTGAAGTGAAAACCAACAGGTGCGTGTGTTTTTATTGGCAGCATAACCCTCCCAAAGTATAGCAATATATATATAGGATAATGTTGTGGTCCAGAAATAGCCGTCGAAACGGCTCGAGTTCTGCCGTCGGGGTCTTGAACATTTTCCTATTATCCACTCTACTACCCTAAATATTGAGTACTCTGGTGCGTTATGGCCCACCTGGTTCCTTACCACACTTCCTTCGTTATATATATATATATATATATATATATATATATATATATATAAACACACAAAGAAGTGTATATATATATACACACTATCTATATATTTTAACTACATCATATGTACACTATACATACACCAAATATATACTATATATTATGTAGTCCAAGAGAGGGGCCTACTTTATAGTTACACTTCCTGACCTGACCACACTACGAAAATTACTAAGCCAAATTATTTCACATATCCGAGCACCATACGACCCTCTTCTCCACTTAGCAGTAAAACTATTTAGTGATGTATTTATTATAGGAAATTATTAGATATATACTTTATTCTTTTATATAAATTTGTATGAAACTGTTGTCCTTTAATGTTCAACAATACACAACACTAAGGTATGTGTCATAGTTGGCCGCCTAGTCAGTCGTTATGGTAGCACCGGCTCTGGTTGTGTCTTCGGTTTTCGTTCCTTAGTGAAGGTTGATTAATGTGCAACTCATGAACACACGTGGCAATAAGAATGATCGATCGATAGTCGAAGTGATTGTCATGTCACATAACTTCATACTTCTTCCTATCACTCTGCAACACACTAATCGAACTATATGGGATTGATATCAGTAGCCGAAGTGGTTGTCATACCTGTTGCTATCACACTACAACACACTAATCGAACTGTATAGAATTAAGGCTTGACACCCAAAAGCTCCTTGGTTGATCAATAGTGACTCTTTAAGTGATTTTTTACAAAAGTCTGGTAACAATTGAGTAATGACCAAGAAGGAAATATCTATTGTTAGCAATGGAATATTATGAACCCATGTAGTGAACATGATAACACATCAGAAATATAGAACACATCAAAGTAACAACAAACAAACTACTGATCCCGTTAACATTATATTAAAGATACAGAGTTTAGAGAAATTATTTTGATTGGAATGTATATGTTTTAGGTGTAATTGTAGGTGTAAGATTGAGATAGTTAGATGTTGATAAAAGTCCTTGGGAAAAAAATTATGAATTACAAACATTTTGTGTATAGACGAAGTGGATCTGTCTATAAGTTTTAGGCAACATTTTATATATAAACACTTTTTCTATGTATGGCATATAGTGCCTGATTTAGGACAAATGAGGCCCTATGCAAGTTAAGTTATGAGGCCCCTTACTTGGACCCTGAAGGAGGTAATTCATCAAAAAAGGTTTTTGGCAGGAAGACACCACCACCCCCTGGCCAACGGGGCTCTGTGCTTAAGTACCCCTAAGCATAATGGTAAATCCGGCACTGATGGCATAATGCGGTATTGTCCTGTAAATCCTGATGGAATCGTACGGGCATATGACGTGTCTTCGCTATTTTAAGCCTGGTGGAGCCTATCCCTCTCTGGATTTTCTGTGTATAATTTACTACAAAATATATCTATAGATTTTAACCAATACTTTATGTATAAACTGAACTAAACACCTTGCCTGTATATATACAGTATTTCAGAATGCATCTATAGCATTGTATGTATGTATGTATGTATGTATGTGTGTTCTTCTGGTTTTATAATTTCACAAAGTGTTACCAATAGAGAGAGAGTCGGTTTCTAACATAGACACAAGACTCTCTCATTGGAATTTACACAACACCAACTGGGTAGATTATGTATGTATGCATGTGTAGATATGGATGTTATTGTATGTGTGGATGTGTATGTTTTGAGTTGTATGTGTGCATGTGTATATGTTTTGTATCTGTACATGTGTATATGCAGTTATTAGATGCAAAATTTTTGGAATGTTTTACATATTTTTACTGTTCCATTAATGGATTGTACTTGTAATTTCCTAACTAGTCGTGTTCTTTCTGTTCCTGTGAAGGCTAGCTTCTCAAGATTTGTATTGAGGCAGTTACTAACATACCCCAGTGTCCCAATAATCACAGGCATAAATCTGAAGGTGTAATCAGGGTGGAGTATCTGCAGATTTCTCATCAGTTCTGCATAAATATTCTCCTTTTCACTAATCTTTGATATTATATTGGCATCTGCTGGGCAGCTAATTTCCACTACTGTGCATGTTTTCTTCTCCCTGTCCCATATCATAATATCTGGTCTGTTATGCCTGTATTTTATTGGGGTTTTTACTGGAACATTCCACCAGTACTCTTTCATATTATGTACATGGATGTCTTCCACATTGTTGTAGCTTTTAATGTGTTTATTATCGGGGCTATCTTTTTTACGAACTGCATTGTACAGTGTTTTGGCCACTACATCATGCCTCATAGGTAGATAGTACCGCGATGACACCTTTGGGCAGCTGCTGATGACTTGGGTGATATCCTCGATGTTAGTTCTGCAGAGTCTGCATTTGTTATCACATCTAGGTGTTTTGCCTGCATCCCTATCTCTTTTGTGAATCAGGTATTTCGTGCTAATCTCCTGTTCTTGGATTGCAAAAGCGTATCCTTCAAAGTGGGAGCCAATATAGCGGTTGTTGGTCCAAGATAGACTACTTTCCTTATCTATATTACTCTCACTTTGGAGCTTCCTGGCAACATATCCATGCATGATTTTTTGCTGATAGGCATGCAGTTTTTCATCCATGGATTCACTGCGATACTGCTGAGCGACATCCCTGGGTGTGAGTTTTTGATTATCACACAGGGAATATCTCTCAAGGAGTTCCTTCCCAACTCTCAAGATCTTATCTGTTTCATGCAGATAGACTTGCTCGAAAGACGGGCTCCTACGCTTCGAGGTTCGTAGATGTTGTGGGAGAGATATGATGTGACATTCAAATGTTGTCTGGACTGATGTTAGGCCTCTACCTCCCTGCTTACGTTTCAAGTAAAGGCGGTCTATGTCACTGTTGATGTGTAAGTTTCCGGTGTTGTTCAGTATTTTTCGAGTTCCAACATCAACTGCTCGGATTTCGTCTATCGTCCAATTGAGTATTCCAAACGTTGGTGTTAGGACAGGCACAGCAAACACATTGTGAGCCACTGTTTTGTTTTGCGCAGAGAGTTCCGATGACCAGATCTTTCTTAATCGGGTGTAGTATTCCCTGGTTACGCGTTCTTTATTACAGATACCATTATAGGATATGTTCTCATCTATCCCCAGGTATCTGTAGCAGTCCTCATCAGATATCGGTAAAACAGTTAGACCATTGATGACAATGTTGCTAGATTGGGTTGTTGTTTTTCCCCGCTTTACAGTCATGTATGAGCATTTATCTTGGCCAAACTCCATTCCTATATCCTTTGAGAGCGTTGTAACCAGGTCAAGATTTTTCTTCATCCCATCCATGTTCTTGGCATAGAGTCATAGATCGTCCACAAAGAAGTTATGGGTTAGGTTCGTATTTCTGTCCTCCTGTGAGCTAATGATATATCCCTCACATTTCTTGAGCAGAAAGGAAAAGGGGTTTAATGACAAGATGAACAATATCACAGAGAGACTGTCCCCCTGAAATATACCCCTGCAATATTTTATTTTATCAGTGAAAATAGAGTCCTCCCTCTCTGTCTTTAACCTTAGGATAGTAGCCCAAGAAGAAGACAGCCTCTCTATGGCTCTGACAATAATGTCTGGGACTTTAGCAAGTTGGAGGGCCTCTATCATCCAAGAGTGGGGAACAGAATCGAAAGCTTTCCTGTAGTCCAGCCAGACTGTAGTCATATTCCTCCTAAGTTGTCGCACCTCCGACATCGCAGTTTTGTTGATTAGAAGTTGTTCAGCACATCCCCAAACCCCTTTCTTTCCAGCTGCTTGTTCATCTGTGATGATGTTATTATTTTCACAGTGATCTTGGAGGAATAGGTTCAGGCAGGCTATATACATCTTATACATCAGGTTCTGGCATGCAATGGGTCGGTAGTTTTTTGCCAAGTGGGTGTCTTTTTTCTTGGGGACCAGTAACGTTTGTGCTAATGTCAACCATTCTGTTATAAGTGTATCTCCCTTAAGAACTTGTTGGTAGAGGTCAGTAAGATACCTCCTATAGAATATTAGTTTTTTTGTACCAGTAGTCGACAATCATGTCTCTTCCTGGTGTTTTCTTATCTTGGAGTTTTCCTATCACAGTCTCAAGGGTACCCTCACTTATTTCGTATGTTTTTGTTGTAGTGTAGGAGCAATAGTTCTTTCGGATTTCTCTTAGCCACACTGCATCTTGGTTGAAATTCTTCTTTTCCCCCATATTTTTCTCCAAAAGGAATCTATGTCTTTCTGGGATGGGTCCTCAGTGACACTTATTATTTTGCCCTTCATATCTCTATAGACTGATGTTTGGTTTCGTCTGAATCTTTTATTAAGCATTCTTCTCTCATCTACCTTCTTCAGGTATCGGCGTTTTTCGCTAACAGCTCTCAATTCTTGTTTGAGGGTGATCAGCTTATATTGGAGAGTTCTGGTTCTATTGTTACCAAACATCGTCTCTATTTTATTTTTCACTCTTTGTTGGTGAGGAGTGAGGTTTTTTTGTGTTTGTTTGCATGTAAGGAGCATTGTCACATGTCCTATGTTTTTCGTAGGTCAGCACTCTTTTTTTTTATTTTAGTTATATATGATGGTATTTTTGATGGTGTTTTGTTCTTGTTAATATCTCTGTTATCACCAAGATAATGCTTCACTGTCATTGCTAAGGCATATAAACAGGCGTTGATTTGCCAAAATGTTGGGGTTTTTATCCGTCGTAAATATTCATCCCATATTTCGTCAATAACCCGTAGTATTTCATTATTTGGTTTTTTATTCACCATTGTCATTTTAACACGTTCAGCCAGAGAGATATTTATACAGGAGTTAATTTCTCTCTGGAAGATTTCGTTGAGGGAAATTTTCAATTGTTTATACTTATGATTATTATCATTATCGATAGTATTTTCCCCAACAGTCGAGGTAGACTCGGATGGTATACGTGGTGTCACATTTATTCGATTATTATTATTATTTCTTCGATTATTATTATTATCGATAGTGTTTTCCCCAGCATTCGAGGTAGACTTAGATGGTACAGGTGGTGTCAAGTTTCTTACAGGCATAGTTGTTTCAAGGCGCTGTTCGACCTGGCTGTTAGGAAGTCTAGTAGCATGGCGACCTGTAACACGTGTTGTTGATTCCATGTTTGTTGTGGGGGACTTACAATTAATAATATTTATCTTATTTTTACGTTCAACAAACGTCGCTTGTTGGCGTAATTGTTTCGCTGTGAAATAATTTAGCTCTGGGTGCATTTCGTCCCAGTGTAGCTTCATTCTATTCATATAGACAATGGAGGGATTGTTTTTTGCCATTTTATAACAATTAAATAAATCATGATTAAGTTCGCAACTCCAAGAGAAATGCGATTTATAATTTCGGTTTCTTCTGTAGCTACAACTGAATAAAGTTTGATTACCTTCTTTGTTATTTGTCTTCGATACTTCCTTAATTTTTTTGTTGATGTTGTGTTCAGCCATGCTGTTTGTAGCAAATCCTTGTAAAATGAATTATGTATTTAGTCGGATATCTCTACGAATTCGAATAAAACGTGTCTTCAGAAGGGATAGTTAGAAGAATAACCAGTTATTCAACCTGGCTGTAGTTGTGGCATTACTGTCGGAGATAGTATTCATCTAAAATTTAATAAAAAGTCTCCCACGCCAAAATATGCGATTGATCGCGTTGACTGATGTATGTATGTATGAGAAGAATATGTTGCATAAGGAACTCCAGGATGTGAAATCACGTGTGAGGTGGAGGCTTTCTCAGATGACAGGAGCAAAGATAAACCAGGAAAAGTCGGTGGGCTTGCAACTCCGCACCTGGAGAAGCAAGTCCATGCCGTCCGACAGCGTCGTGGGGCGCTGATCGGAAGGACCGGTTAAATTGCTCGGGGTCTGGTTCGGTCCGGACCTCCAGATGGAGAAAAAATGGAGCGAGGTGACGAGCAGGGTGGCCTCCTTCACCCAGAAATGGGCCGAGAGGAGGCTGTCTCTGAAAGGTCGGGCGGAGGTGGCGAATGCGTACATAGCGTCCGTCATCTGCTACCGCCTCACCGTCGTACCTTGCCCCCGCCCATCTCTGACTAAAATGGAGCGCCTTCTCTTCCGCTTTTTGTGGAAGAGACGTGCTCCCATGGTCAGACGATCCATTTGCTGACAACACCCATTACGTGGAGGACTAGGCATACCGTGGCTGATGATGCGCAAACATACGCTGAGACTGCGACATCTCTGGTGCTTCCTTGACAGTGAACAGGTGTGGTCGCCGTTTGCTAGACGCGCTTTTCCCCAGCTCCTCTCCTTGACGGAGCTGCAGTCCTGGATCAGGAAAAGACCGAGGGATAGCGCTTGGAAGCTGGAATGTCTCCAAGCCCTCTACCAGCTGGGTACTAATATCGGTGGAACATCCACCTCGGCGTTCTATAGAGGGCTAGTGGAGGGAAGGAGCGACGACATTCTCGGGGCGAAGACGATCAGCTGTTCGCTCTCTTCAAGAGAACTTTCAGACCGGGCCCTATGGACAACTTCCAAAAATCTCTGGCCTGGAAGTGCTACCGGGGAGCGTTGCCGGTTCGGGATAAGCTCTACAGGCATGGAGGTGCTGTCAGCCGAGTCTATCGGAGATGCGCGCAGGGCGACGAAACCGTCGTGCACGCACTCGTTCAGTGCCCGAGGATTGCTGACTTGTGGAGCTATGTAGAACAGTTGCTGTCGCGTGTAGGACTGATCCAGTTATCGACTGAGTCCATTGTGCAGATAGCCCCACCATCCTCCTTTAAAGAGGAGGAAGGGCAGGCAGTTTTCATCTGCCTGGTGGCCATGGTGAAAGAGATTGTGTGGTGGACAAGGTTGAAAGGGTTAAAGACAGACACTTTCTTCTTCGACGAATCCCTAATTAACTTTTTCAAGTTTCACTTGAAGAGGAAAATCAGGGTGGAGAGGCAAGTACTGCTTTCTAGCAAGTTTGTTGAAAGGTGGGTGAATGTAGCGAGAATATACGCCTGTAGTTTGAGAAATGGAAAAATTGAGGGGGGCGCTTGCCCTGGTGGTCAGGGTGGCCGTGGTCTTTTGTGTGGTTTTCGCCACGAGTAACCCTCGGAGGTTTCCCCCTATTGGGGAATTTTTTGTTGTTTGAATATTTTTTTATATTTCTATCTTGTTATAACCTTTTTACACGGCCAAAACACACTTTGTATCGTCCTGTACCGTTCTGTGCCGTCTGTAATGTTTTTCTTCGTGTTAGCCCTTGTGGCCAATAAAGAAACCATTATTATTATTATTAATAAGAGACCGGATTAGCGAACTAGTTAAGCGGGCGTTGACGGGGGCCATCGTCAACAACAAGTGGTGGTTTGCTCTGAAAAGAGCGATTAGAATAGAGTCCATTAGGTTTAGTAAGGCTTCAGCTATAGAGAAAAATAGAGCAGAGGGAGAACTAGTTAGAAAATTAGACGAGGTGCTTAGCAAAGGCATCGCGACCGACGTACTTGCGGCGAAATTGGCCCTTGACCAATTCTTCAATGCAAAGCACGAAGGCTGCGTTGTCATAGCTAGTGTGCGTGCTCTCAGACACGAGGGGACGAAAGCCATTCAATGGGCCCGAGTGGCGGAGGCGCGTCGTGGCAACAAAGCCACGATCCGTCTTTGGTGGACCACGACGGGCGCATGCTACTCGATCCCGGGAAAATGTGTGAAGCTTTTCAGCGACACTTCGCTCAGTTGTTCGGGTGCAGCGGCGGGCCGAATCGAGGGATGGACTTTAGTGTCTACCTCGACGGACTGCCGCGGCTCTCGGCCACTGAGGCAGAGTGTTGCGAAAAGCCGATAACAGCCGCTTAAGTACGGGAGGAAATGACTGGTTGCACAAGGGGTAAATCGCCTGGTTTGGATGGTCTGCCCTATGAACTTTACGTACAGAGGCCTGACTTGTTCGGAGGCCTCTTGGCGTTTGTCTACTGCAACTGGCAACAGAACGGGAGAATTCCCAGCTCTGTGAGCCGAGGAGCGGTGGCGCTGCTGAGAAAGGATCCGAACAAGGGGGATAACATAGATAATTTCAGGCCCATAACTCTGCTAAACACAGAGTTCAAGATTTTGGCCAAGGTGCTATCAAAGACGTTGGCGCTTGACGTTGGTGGTCTGGTGGGTGAGGCGCAGACATGCGCCATTCCAGACAGATCCATCCACAACAACCTCCACCTCATGCGATACATCGTGGAGAGGGTAGCTAGGGAACCTGGCACGGGTGGGTCCTTGATCAATTTCGATTAGTCGAAAGCTTTCGATAGGGTCGACCATTGTTATCTGGCGGCGGTTGGCTTTGGGCCCGTCTTCAGAGGCTGGATCGCTGCCATGCACAGCGACATTTGCTCTGTGGTGAGAATGAACGGTCACCTTTCGGAACCGTTCAACTTCATGCGCTCGGTCCGCCAAGGATGTCCCCTCTCGTCCCTCTTGTACGTATTGACTCTCGAGCCATTACTGCACAAACTGGAGACATTGAGGGGCGTCCCGCGCGAACTAGGATGCGGAAGATCCGTGTCAGCATATGAGGACGATGTCACCGTAGTGGTGTTGAACTCCAAACACATCGAGGCGATCGGCACTACAGGAGCAATGATCAAGCGGTGACAGGAGCAATGATCAACCAGGAAAAGTCGGTGGGCCTGCAGCTCGGCACCTGGCGAGACAGGTCCATGCCGTCCAACAGCGTCGTCAGGCGCTGGACGGATAGACCAGTTAAATTTCTAGGGGTCTGGTTCGGTCCGGATCTCCAAATGGACAAAAGCTGGGATGAGGTGACGAGCAGGGTGGCTTCTCTCACCCAGAAATGAGCAGAGAGGAAGCTATCCCTGTAAGGTCGAGCGGAGTTGGCGAATGCGTACATCGCGTCCGTCATCTACTACCGCCTGACCGTGTGTGCCTTGTCCTAATCCTCGCCTGATTGCGCTGGAGCGTTTGCTCTTTCGATTTTTGTGGAAGGGACGCGCTCCGATGGTCAGGCGGTCCTTCTGTTGTCAACACCCGCTACGTGGAGGGCTGGGCATGCCATGGCTGATGATGCGCAGATACGCGCTGAGACTACGACATCCCCACTCCTTCCTCAACAGTGATCAGGTGTGGTCGCCGTTTGCTAGACGCGTCTTTCCTCAGCTCGTCTCCTTGACAGAGCTACAGTCCTGGGTCAAGCGAAGACCCTCGACCAGTCAGGCAATGTGATCGGTGGAAACTCCAACTTGGCGTTCTATAGAGTATTAGTGGCGGGGAAGAGCGACGACGTACTTGTCTAAACTCTAGGCGTCGACGAAAATCAACTAGCCAATCTCTTCGGAGGAACTTTCGGGCCGGGGCCTATGGACAACTTCCAGAAATACCTGGCCTGGCAGTGCTACCGAGGAGCTTTGCCAGTTCGGGATAAACTCTATAAGCATGGAGGTGCTGTCAGCCGGGCATGTCCGAGATGCGCGCAGGGCGACGAAACCATCCCGCACTCGTCCAGTGTCCGAGCATTGCTGACTTGTGGGTTTATGTCGAACACCTGCTGTCACGTGTAGGACGGATCCAGCTATCAGCTGAGTCCATCGTGAGGATTGCCCCGCCCTCTTCCTTTAGACGGGAAGGGCAGGCAGTTTTTATCTATCTGGTGGCCATGGCGAAAGAGATAGTATGGTGGACACGTTTGAAAGGGCTGAAGACGAGCACTTACCTCTTCGGTGATGTCCTGATTAACTTTTTGAAATTTCATTTGAAAAGGAAAATCAGGGTAGAGAGGGAAGTGCTCTCTTCCCAGCATTTTGTTGAAAGATGGGTGAGAGAGGCAAGAATGGCCCGTGTGAATGGGCCTACTCTGAGTATGTGCCTGTTAATTGAAGGTGAAGAACTGGGAGAGGGCACTTGCCCTGGTGGTCAGGGTCACCGTGGCTTTTTTAATGTGCTTTCTCCACGAATGTCCCTCGGAAATCTCCCCCCTATTGGGGAATTTTTCATTGTTTCTTTTTTGTTACATCCTCTGTTTTTGTTTTTTTTACACGCAGAAATGCCCATTTGTACCGTCCTGTATTGTCCTTAATGTCTTACTTTGTGTAAACCCTTGTGGTTAATAAAGAAAGCGTTCTATCGCGTGTAGGACTGATCCGGTTATCGACTGAGTCCATTGTGCAGATGGTCTCCCCATCTTCCTTCGAGGAGGAAGGGGAGGCGGTTTTCATCTGCCTGGTAGCCATGGCGAAAGAGATTGTGTGGTGGACAAGGTTAAAAGGGTTAAAGACAGACACTTTCCTCTTCGGCGAATCCCTAATTAACTTTTTCAAGTTTCACTTGAAGAGGAAAATCACGGTGGAGAGGCAAGTGCTGCCTTCTAGCAAGTTTGTTGAAAGGTGGGTGAATGTAGCGAGAATGGTCCGCGTGAACGGGACCACTCTGAATATACGCCTGTAGTTTGAGAGATAGAAAAATTGAGAGAGGGCGCTTGCCCTGGTGGTCAGGGTGGCCGTAGTCTTTTGTGTGGCTTTCGCCACGAGTAACCCTCGAAGGTTTCCCCCCTATTGGGGAATTTTTCATTGTTTCAATTTTCATTTTTATTGTTTATATATATATATATATATATATATATGTTTCTATGTCCTTTTTTTTCTTTTCTTATATAAATAATAAAAATATTTACACGTACAAAACCCACATCGTACCGTCCTGTACCGTCCTGTGCCGTCTTTAATGTTTTTCTTGATGTCAGCCCTTGTGACCAATAAAGAAATTATTATTATTATTATTATTATTGCTCTTTGAGTCTCAGTCATTGATGTCAGTTAACTGGAAAGTTTGTTGAAATGAATATCAAGCCACTACCTGCAGCCTCAGATATTCAGGACGTATCGGAGGGTTCTTGCTGTTCCCAGCAAGAACCCTCTTTTTTACCTCCCACTTTAAGTCCTGGTATCGGTTAATTTTCTCCCTCTCCTTCTCTTGCACTCTCGTGTCGAATGGGCAGGCCACATCCACAATCAGGCACGATCTTTTTTCCTTGTCCAAAACTACCAGGTCAGGTCTATTGTGTTCCAGTTTCTTGTCCGTCTGTATCCTAAAATCCCACAGCACCTTCACCTGATCGTTTTCTATCACCGACTCTGGCTTATGCTCATACCACTTCTCAGAATGTGGTAAATTGTTTACTTTGCATAGGTGCCAGTGGATCACCCTGCCCATCACATCATGTCTCCAGCCTTTATAGTGAGTCTGGGCTAGGTGTTTACACTCGGATACAATGTGAGCCACAGTCTCCTCTCTCTCTCCACAGATCCTGCACAGTGGGCTAGCCTCCTCTTTGTAAATATGGTGTTTCAACCACTTCGTTTTGACGGCCTGCTCTTGCGCAGCCATTAGCATTCGTTCTGTAGCCTTTTTAAGGTCTCCTCTTTTCAACCAGTTCCATGTCTGTGGATCTCTGAATTCAGTTTTCTCAAAGAAGGTACTATGAAAGGATTTTTCATGAGGGCTGCTCTTTCTCCTTCTTGTTATTTCCTCCTTGGACATCCCCTGGTCTATTGTCCTCTCCTTCAGTATTGTTATTATTATTATTATTATTATTGTTGTTATTCCTTGAATCTCAGTCATTGATGTTGGTTAACTGGAAAGTCCGTTGGAATGAATATCAAGCCACTACCTGCAGCCTCAGATATTCAGGACGTATCGGAGGGTTCTTGCTGTTCCAAGCAAGCATGCCTTTTGAAGCGTTCCAAAAAGCGTGAAGGGGCCGATTTTCTTTAACCATCCCTGGAAACTTTTGGAGATAGTCCCCAGTGCGCCTATGACAATCGGGATCACTTTGACTTCATGGCAGTTCCCAATCCTTTTCACCTCCCACTTTAGGTCCTGGTATCGGTTAATTTTCTCCCTCTCCTTCTCTTGCACTCTCGTGTCGAAATGGCAGACCACATCCACAATCAGACACGATCTTTTTTCTTTGTCCACAACCACCAGGTCAGGTCTATTGTGTTCCAGTTTTTTGTCCGTCTGTATCCTAAAATCCCACAGCACCTTCACCTGATTGTTCTCCATCACCGCCTCTGGCCTATGCTCATACCATTTCTCAATTATCATTATTATTATTTTTATTATTTTTATTATTATTATTATTATTATTATTATTATTATGTAAGGTATTGTAATTTTTAACCGTTATAACAATTGTAAATCGTTTAAAACTTAAACCAAATTGTGGATAAAGACACCCGTTATTTGGCCCTTCGCGATTAAATAACCAGTTATTGGGGTTTTGTACCCAATATCCATTTTAAATCGTAAAAAAATGTTCACAAGTCACTCCCATTCCTTCCGTCGTCTTCCCCAATCGTCATTACGTCAGAGAAAAGATTGTCTCTCTCCCTCCCTTCTCTAAATGTGGTGTCGACAGGGACAGGACGGCCAGATTTCTTCAGACGTTCTTCAGACGTCTCTTTAGTGTTAGTGGGCGACTGGAACGGTATCTTGGATGCACGCTGGGATTGTGTGGGGCTAATGGATAGGGGAGGAGGGTGCAAGAGCCTCACCAACCTGCTCAGACGTTTTGAACTGTCTGACAGGTATCGACTGGATCACCCGAATGTGCCAATGTGGACATGGACAAACCGCAACGGGTCATCCAGATCGTATCTCGATAGGGTATTCTGCAGAGAACTAGATAAGTTGTCCACAATCTAAAATAGTCGACCACACAGACCACAAATTTGTGATCTGTGAGATCGACATAGACAGACTTCATAGACAAGGATCCGGTTACTGGACGCTGAACGCGTCTTTCCCGGCGCACAAAGCCTACAGAGACCGGATTAGCGTATTAGTTAAGCGGGCGTTGACGGGAGCGGTCGTCAACAACAAGTGGTGGTTCGCCCTGAAAAGGGCAATTAAAGTAGGGTCGATTAGATTTAGCAAAGGACTAGTGATAGAGGAAAATAGAGTAGAGGGAGAGCTAGTCAGAAAGCTAGAAGAGGCGTTTAGGACACGCATCGCAACCGACGTGCTTGCGGCGAGATTGGCACTCGACCAATTCTTCAACGCAAAACACGAAGGCTACGTTGTCAGAGCTAGAGCGCGTGCTCTGAAACACGAGGGGACAAAAGCCGTACAATGGGCCCGAGTGACAGAGGCACGACTGGCAACAAAGCCACAATTCGGTCTTTGTCTGACCAAAACGGGCGCGTGTTGATCGAACCCGAGCAGATGTGTGAAGCTTTTCAGCAGCACTTTGCTGAACTGTCCGGGAGCAGCGGCGAGCCGGATCGGGTGTGGACTTCAGAGCATACCTCGACGGACTGCCTCGGCTCTCGACGACCGCAGCACAGTGTTGCGAAAAGCCAATAACAGCCGGTGAAATACGGGAAGCGATGGCTAACTGCACGAGGGGTAAATCGCCAAGTTTGGATGGTATGCCCTACGTGCTTTATGCACTTATGCCAGACTTGTTCGGTGACCTCTTGGCAGACGTCTACTGCAACTGGCAGCAGAACGGGAGCATTCCCAGTTGTGTGAACCGAGGAGCGGTGGGGCTGCTAAGAAAAGACCCGAACAAGGGGGATGTTATCGATAACTTCAGGCCCTTAACCCTGTTAAACGCAGAGTTCAAGATTTTGGCCAAGGTTTTAGCAACGAGGTTGGCTCTTGTCGTCAAGGGTCTGGTGGGAGATGTTCAGACATGCGCCATTCTGGACAGATCCATACACGACAACACCCACCTCATGCGATACCTCATAGATAGGGTGTTTAAGGAACCTGGCACGGGTGGGGTCCTGATCAACTTGGATCAATCCAAAGCATTCGATAGGGTCGACCATCGGTACCTGGCACAGTCCTCGAGGCAGCCGGTTTCGAGCTTGTTTTCAAGGGTTGGATCGCTGCGATGTGCAGCGACATCTGCTCAGTTGTGAGGGTGAACGGTCACCTGTCGCAGCCGTTCAGCATCATGCGTTCGGTCCGCCAGGGTTGTCACCTCTCGTCCCTCTTGTACGTATTGGCTATCGAGCCGTTACTGCACAAACTGGGGGCGATGAGGGGCGTCCCACGCGAATTAGGATGCGGGAAATCCGAGTCGGCTTACTCCGACAACGTCACCTTGGTGGTGTCGAGCACCAGACACGTCCAGATGCTCGGCACCGCTCTCAAGGAATATGAAGCGGTGACAGGAGCAAAGATAAACCAGAAAAAGTCGGTGGGCTTGCAGCTCGGCACCTGGAGAGGCAAATCCATGCCGTCCGACAGCGTCGTGGGGCGTTGGACGGACGGACCGGTTAAATTGCTCGGGGTCTGGTTCGGACCGAACCTCCAGATGGAGAAAAACTGGAGAGAGGTGACGAGCAAGGTGGCCTCCCTCACCCAGAATTGGGCCGAGAGGAAGCTGTCCCTGAAAGGCCGGGCGGAGGTGGCGAATGCGTACATCGCATCCGTCATCTGCTACCACCTCACCGTCGTCCCTTTCCCCGGCCCAACTCTCACCAAAATGGAGTGCCTCCTCTTCCGCTTTTTGTGGAAGGGACGCGCTCCCATGGTCAGACGATCCATCTGCTGTCAACACCCGTTGCGTGGAGGACTGGGCATGCCATGGCTGTGGCATCTCTGGTGCTTCCTTGGCGGTGAACAGGTGTGGTCGCCGATCGCCAAGCACTTTTTCCACAGCTCGTCTCCTTGACGGAGCTGCAGTCCTGGGTCAGGAAAAGACTGAGAGATAGCGCTTGGAAACTGGAATGTCTCCAGGCGCTCACTGCCCTCTCCCAGCTGGGCACCAGTATCGGTGGAACATCCACCTCGGCGTTCTATAGAGGACTAGTGGAGGGGAAGAGCGACGACGTTCTCTGAGAGATTCTGGGCGTCGAAGAAGATCAGCTGTTTGCTCTCTTCCGGAGAACTTTCAGCCCAGAGGCTATGGATAACTTCGAAAAATCCCTGGCCTGGAAGTGCTACCGGGGAGCTACAGCCGAGCCTGTCCGAGATGCGCACAGAGCGACGAAACCGTCTTGCACGCACTCGTTCAGTGCCCGAGCATTGCTGACTTGTGGAGCTATGTCGAACAGTTGCTGTCGCGTGTAGGACTGATCCTGTTATCGACTGAGTCCATTGTGCAGATGGTCTCGCCGTTTTCCTTCGATGAGGAAGGGCAGGCGGTTTTCATCTGCCTGGTGGCCATGGCGAAAGAGATTGTGTGGTGGACAATGTTGAAAGGGTTAAAGACAGAGACTTTCCTCTTCGGCGAATCCCTAATTAACTTTTTCAAGTTTCACTTGAAGAGGAAAATCAGGGTGAAGAGGCAAGTGCTGCCCTCTAGCAAGTTTGTTGAAAGGTGGGTGAATGTAGCGAGAATGGTCCGAGTGAACGGGACCGCTCTGAATATAAGTCTGTAGTTTGAGAAATGGAAAAATTGAGAAAGGGCGCTTGCCCTCGTGGTCAGGGTGGCCGTGGTCTATTGTTTGGTTTTCGTCACGAGTAACCCTCGGAGGTTACCCCCCTACTGGGGAATTTTTCATTGTTTCAATTTTCATTTTTATTGTTTATATATATATGTTTCTATGTCTTTTTTTCTTTTCTTATATAAATAATAAAAATATTTACACGCACAAAATCCACATCGTACCGTCCTGTGCCGTCTCTAATGTTTTTCTTGATGTCAGCCCTTGTGGCCAATAAAGAAATCATTATTATCATTATTATTATTATTATTTCGTGCAATGGCCATACTAGATTATGGGGGGGGGGGGGCAGCCATCATATATGTATGTATGTATGCATATATGTATGTATGTATGTTGGTGCTACTGGTAACAAGTATCCCAGTACAACCTGCCCCTTGGTCGGCTCGTTCGCGACTAAACTGGCAACCCCACCAAGGTTTCTTGGTGAGGAGGGTGACTTTGGACATCCTGCAGGACTAAAAACAAAACCTGTCAAAGGGAAAAGGAGCTCTTAAGAGTCAATGGCCATCCAAAATCACCGGGAGAGATGACCCCATAGCCTTTGTCAAGGCAGAATTCTAGGAGAAGGAAAACTTTGATATAACACCTGCAACCCTGATGGTATCCAATGATGTTGACTTGCTCTTCTTTTTGGTAAATATCATCTTGATTAAGAGAGTGGGACTGGCTTTGTGCAGTGTCTTTGCTCACTATAAAAGCTTCACGGCACAGGCATTGCTTTATATCTGGAGATCTCTCTGCACTTGTCGTCACATGGTACCATGGGCCCAGCACTGTGTCAATAATTGTCACAAGTGTAGTGTTTGTACCAGAGTTTTCAAGTCGCTGGCTGGACTAAAAAGTCACACTCGTTCAGCGCATCGGTAGGGGTTCTCCTACATGGATATAAAGTAGTGGCTGTACTCGAAAACGAGTTGGCAGCCACCATATATGTATGTATATGTATATGTATGTGTATATATATATATATGTATGTATATATATATATATATATGTATGTATATATGTATATATATATATATGTATATATATGTGTATGTATGTGTATATATATGTATGTATATATATATATATGTATGTATGTATGTATGTATGTATATGTATGTATATATGTATATATATATATGTCAGGTCACCACTTAGTGCTACTGGTAACTTGTATCCCAGTACAACCTGTCTCATGGTCGGGTCGTTGGCGACTAAACTGGCAACCCCACCAAGGTTTCTTGGTGAGGAGGGTGACTTTGGACATCCTGCAGGACTAAAAACAAAACCTGTCAAAGGACAAAGAAGCTCTTAAGAGTCAATGGCCATCCAAAATCACCGGGAGAGATGACCCCTTAGCCTTTGTCAAGGCAGAATTCTAGGAGAAGGAAAACTCTGATATAACACCTGCAACTCTGATGGTATACAAAGATGTTGACTTGTTCTTCTTTTTGGTAAATATAATCTTGGTTAAGAGAGTGGGACTGGCTTTGTGCAGTGCCTTTGCTCACTATAAAAGCTTCACGGCACAGGCATTGCTTTGTATCTGGAGATCTCTCTGCACTTGTCGCACATGGTACCATGGGCCCATCACTGTGTCAATAATTGTCACAAGTGTAGTGTTTGTACCAGAGTTTTCAAGTCGCTGACTGTACTAAAAAGTCACACTCGTTCAGCGCATCGGTAGGTGTTCTCCTACATGGATATAAAGTAGTGGCCGTACTCGAAAACGAGTTGGCAGCCACCATGTATGTATAGATAAATAAATAGATATGTTTCTTTTATTTGCCACCAGGGCATCAAAAGTGGGACAAGTACAATGGGGAGAGTTTACAAAACAAGGCGTCCTCAATAGGGAGGAGGCAATAACAATATATAAAAATAAAATAAAATATAACAAAAAATAAAATTTATAACAAAGTCCTCAATAGAGAGGAGGCGCCTTGGGGGGGGGGGGGGGGGGGGGGTCGCACACACCCCCGAAAAAAAGTGTGCAACCCTTTTCCTCGGGAGCACAGAGAGGGGGTGCTCCCTTGGTCTTTCATCTTCCTCACCTATAGTCTGATGTAGAGTGAAGGCCCATTCACACGGGCCATTCTCGCCACTTTCACCCATCTTTCATAGAAACGGCTGGGGTGCAGCACCTCTCTCTCCATCCTGATCCTTCTTCCGAAATGATATCGGAAGAAACGGACCAGTTGTTGGCCAGAGAGAAAGGTGTCTGACCTCAGTCCTTTCTGACGCGTCCACCATACAACCTCTTTCGCCATGGCTATTACGCACAGAAACACCGCCTCTCCTTCGTTTTTGAAGAGGGGAGGCGGCTTGATCGTTACAATAGACTCGGTGGTCAACCGGATCGGTCCCACCCTTGACAGCAGTTGTTCGACATAGCCCCACAGATCGGCAATGCCCGAGCAGTGTACCAATGCGTGTGCAACGGTTTCCTCGTCGCACACGCATCTGGGACAGATCTTTTTCGAGGGGTCCCTACCCGGGCGCCCGTGTCTGTAGAGCCTTTCTCGAACGGGCAGAGCCCTTCTGTAGCATTTCCAGGCCAGGGACCTCTGGAAGTTATCCATGGGTCCCGGGCTGAATGTCCTACCGAACAGGTTGGCCAGTTCGTCTTCCTCCATGCCTAGGGCTTCTCCGAGGGCGTCGTCGCACCTGCTAACCACCAGCCCTCTATAGAATGACGAGGTGGATTCTCCACTGACAGCCGGGTCCGCCTGCCAGAGAGCCGTGAGCGCCTGGGCACACACGGTGTGCCAGGCGCCCAGTTTTCTCGGTCTTTGCTTGACCCAGGATTGCATCTCGGTGAGTGAGACGAGTCTGGGAAAGGCTCGCCTCACAAACGGGGCCCACACCGGTTGACCGGAGAGGAATACCTGAAGGTGCCGTAGCCTTAATGCGTGTTTACGTATCATTAGCCACGGCATCCCCAGCCCTCCTTTCGAAGGGTGTTGACAGCAGATGGATCTCCTCACCATAGGAGCCCGCTTCTTCCAAAGGAATTGGAAGAGTGCGCGCTCCATTTTGGCGAGCGTTTCCCTTGGGCAAGGCACAACGGTCAGGCGGTAGTAGATGACGGACGCTATATAAGTGTTCGCCACCTCCGCCCGACCTTTCAGGGACAGTTTGCACTCGGCCCACTTCTGGGTCAGTGCAAACACCCTGTTCGTTACCTCACCCCAGTTCTTCTCCACCTGGAGGTCTGGTCCGAACCAGACCCCGAGCAACTTCACCGGGCCCTCCGTCCAGCGCCCGACGACGCCATCGGAGGGCATCGATCTGCCCCTCCACGTGCCGAGTTGCAGACCGATTGACTTGTCCCGGTTCAGCTTAGCCCCTGTAAACCTTTCGTACTCCTCCAGTAAGGTGCCGATCGCCCCGATTTCCGAGGCCGTCGACACCATTACTGTTACGTCATCGGCGTAGGCTGACACCGCTTTCCGCAATCCCGGTTCCAACGGGATGCCCTGCAACAACTCCAACTTCCGCAGCAGTGGCTCTAGAGTCATGACATACAGAAGGGAGGAGAGAGGGCACTCCTGTCGGATGGACCGCGCGATTTCGAACGGCTCCGAGAGGTAGCCGTTCACCTTGACCCTAGAGCAGATGCGGCTGCTGTGCATGGCATTGATCCAGCCCCTGAAAACGGGTCCGAAGCCTGCCGCCGCTAGCACCGCATCCAGGTAACCATGGTCGACCCCATCGAATGCCTTAGATTGATCCAAGTTGATCAGGGCCCCACCAAAGCCGGGTTCGTTCCCAACCCTCTCTATGATGTATCGCATGAGGTGGAGGTTGTCGTGGATGAACCTGGACGGGATAGCACATGTCTGCGCATCTCCCACCAGGTTGCCCACGACAAGCGCCAACCTCTTTGCTAGCACCTTGGCCAAAATCTGTAACTCTGTGTTTAGCAGAGTTATGGGCCTGAAGTTATTTATATCGTCCCCCTTGTTCTCGTCCTTCCTCACTAGCGTGACTACGCCCTTGGTCACAGAACAGGGAATTCTCCCGTTCTGTTGCCAGTTGCAGTAGACCGCCTCGAGGAGATCGGGGAACAAGTCCGGCATGGCTAGATATAGTTCGTATGGAAGACCATCGAGACCCGGGGATTTGCGTTTGCCGCATTGGCTCAGCACGTCCTCTATCTCAGCGGCTGAAATCGGCTCCTCACAGGACTTCGCCTCCCTGCCAGAGAGACGCGGCAGGCCGTCGAAGTATGGACCGAAGTCCACATCCCCAACCGGCTCTCCGCCCCTTCCGAACAATCCGGCAAAGTGCTTTTGAAAAGCCTCGCACATCTGCTTAGGTTCAAGGATCACCCGTCCATCCTGGTCTCGCAAAGACCGGATAGTGGATCTGCTCCCTCTTTTGGCTTCTGTCACGCGGGCCCAGCTAACAACTTTGGTCCCCTCGTTTCCCAGAGCACGTATTTTGCTTCGGACGATGCAGCCTTCGTGTTTCGCGTCGAAGAACTGGCCCAGGGCCGTTCTCGATGCTAGCACTCTGGCCACGTCGCCGCTTCTAATTGCCTCTTCTACACTATCTACCAACTCCCTTTCCTTCCTATTGCTATTTGAGGCTAACTCCTTACTAAATTCTATAGAGACTACTCTAATCTCTCTTTTGAGAGATCCCCACCACCTGCTGTTGACGATGGCGCCCGTCAACCGCTCCTTAACTAATGTGCTAATCCGGTCCCTGTAAGCCTTACTTGCCGGTAAGGACAAGTTGAGCTTCCAGTAACCCGGTCCCTGTCTATGAGTTCTGTCAAGGTTGACCATGCAGGTCACTAACTTGTGGTCTGAATAGCCAACCATGCGCATTTTTGGACAACTTAAAAAGTCCTTATCCTTAATTCTAACTAAGAACCTATCTAGGTACGACCTAGATGATCCGCTACTATTTGCCCAAGTCCAGGTTGGCGCAGTCGGAAAATCTAGTCGATATCTGTCGGCCAGGTCAAATCGACCGATTAACCCTTTGAGGCTATTACACCCCTCTCTATCGGGGCAGGCCCCTACGTAGTCCCAGCGTGCATCTAGGATACCATTCCAGTCCCCCACTAATAGCAAAGAGCGGGACGTCCCTAGAAAAGTCTCCAGACGATGGAAGAAGTCCGGCCGCATTGACCCGAAAGGGCCGTAGGCGGCTACCAAGATAGATGTAAACATCTTGTTTGTACATATACAGTACTACAGAATATATCTATAGATTTTAGCCATCTACTACTACTCCTGCTGCTGCTGATGTTACTGCTGTTGTTGCTACTACTGCTACTGCTACTACAGCCTACGACCATCAACACAACCACAACCACCATCAACAGTAACAACGATGGCATAAAAACCGAAGGAAACAGATTTTAAAGGGAAGCCATTCTTAAACAGGTAAACAGCCATTGTGAACATTTAAATAGTTTCTAACCTTGGCAGGACGCGAGACATTGTGGAGGCGATGTAGAGGAAGGTAGTTTAGAGCAGGCTTGACAAACATGCGGCCCGCGGGCCGCATGCAGCCCTTTACAAGCACACCTGCGGCCCGCACAAAGATTTTTACAACACGAGCATGTTTTATCTTTGTAATATAAAATGAAAAAAATAGTTGTAAAGTGCAATTAGTTGTCGTGTGGCCCTGAGACAACACATATGTGAGCCATGTGGCCCTCGGGGGACCCTCAATTTGACATGTCTAGTTTAAAGTAACTGAAGTGATTCATAAGGCGGCAAATTAGCAGGCGTTAGAACGACGGATAGAATGATGTGCGGTATTTGTCCCTGTTCTCTGCTCTCTGAGTTCAAATCCCGCCGAGGTCAATGTTGCCATTTATAATAATAATAATTGTTTCTACTTTAGGCACAAGGCCAGCAATTACTCAGTACATTACTGGTACTTTATTTTATCGACCCCGTAAGGATGAACGGCAAAGTTAACCTCGGCGGGATTTAATAATAATAATGATGAAGTTATTGTGTACAGTGCTCAGGTGCACTACAACTCATCAAAGGTGCATGTTTAGTACATAGAATAATGTACAAATGTCAGGAAAATGAACAGTGTATGAGTCATGAAATACATGTGTACGTGTGTATGGAGGGGACATTAGGTGTAGTGTTGGCGAATTTCAGGAAGCATGGAGGTTTTAAAGGATGCAGTGTCTCGACAGCTAACAACTGATGCTGGTATTTTGTTCCATGGAGGTTTTAAAGGATGCAGTGTCTCGACAGCTAACAACTGATGCTGGTATTTTGTTCCATGGAGGTTTTAAAGGATGCAGTGTCTCGACAGCTAACAACTGATGCTGGTAGTTTGTTCCCTGGAGGTTTTAAAGGATGCAGTGTCTCGACAGCTAACAACTGATGCTGGTATTTTGTTCCATGGAGGTTTTAAAGGATGCAGTGTCTCGACAGCTAACAACTGATGCAGGTAGTTTGTTCCATGGAGGTTTTAAAGGATGCAGTGTCTCGACAGCTAACAACTGATGCTGGTATTTTGTTCCATGGAGGTTTTAAAGGATGCAGTGTCTCGACAGCTAACAACTGATGCTGGTATTTTGTTCCATGGAGGTTTTAAAGGATGCAGTGTCTCGACAGCTAACAACTGATGCTGGTATTTTGTTCCATGGAGGTTTTAAAGGATGCAGTGTCTCGACAGCTAACAACTGATGCTGGTAGTTTGTTCCCTGGAGGTTTTAAAGGATGCAGTGTCTCGACAGCTAACAACTGATGCTGGTATTTTGTTCCATGGAGGTTTTAAAGGATGCAGTGTCTCGACAGCTAACAACTGATGCAGGTAGTTTGTTCCATGGAGGTTTTAAAGGATGCAGTGTCTCGACAGCTAACAACTGATGCTGGTATTTTGTTCCATGGAGGTTTTAAAGGATGCAGTGTCTCGACAGCTAACAACTGATGCTGGTATTTTGTTCCATGGAGGTTTTAAAGGATGCAGTGTCTCGACAGCTAGCAACTGATGCAGGTAGTTTGTTCCATGGAGGTTTTAAAGGATGCAGTGTCTCGACAGCTAACAACTGATGCTGGTATTTTGTTCCATGGAGGTTTTAAAGGATGCAGTGTCTCGACAGCTAACAACTGATGCTGGTATTTTGTTCCATGGAGGTTTTAAAGGATGCAGTGTCTCGACAGCTAACAACTGATGCAGGTAGTTTGTTCCATGGAGGTTTTAAAGGATGCAGTGTCTCGACAGCTAACAACTGATGCTGGTATTTTGTTCCATGGAGGTTTTAAAGGATGCAGTGTCTCGACAGCTAACAACTGATGCAGGTAGTTTGTTCCATGGAGGTTTTAAAGGATGCAGTGTCTCGACAGCTAACAACTGATGCTGGTATTTTGTTCCATGGAGGTTTTAAAGGATGCAGTGTCTCGACAGCTAACAACTGATGCTGGTAGTTTGTTCCCTGGAGGTTTTAAAGGATGCAGTGTCTCGACAGCTAACAACTGATGCTGGTATTTTGTTCCATGGAGGTTTTAAAGGATGCAGTGTCTCGACAGCTAACAACTGATGCTGGTAGTTTGTTCCCTGGAGGTTTTAAAGGATGCAGTGTCTCGACAGCTAACAACTGATGCTGGTATTTTGTTCCATGGAGGTTTTAAAGGATGCAGTGTCTCGACAGCTAACAACTGATGCTGGTAGTTTGTTCCCTGGAGGTTTTAAAGGATGCAGTGTCTCGACAGCTAACAACTGATGCTGGTATTTTGTTCCATGGAGGTTTTAAAGGATGCAGTGTCTCGACAGCTAACAACTGATGCAGGTAGTTTGTTCCATGGAGGTTTTAAAGGATGCAGTGTCTCGACAGCTAACAACTGATGCAGGTAGTTTGTTCCATGGAGGTTTTAAAGGATGCAGTGTCTCGACAGCTAACAACTGATGCAGGCAGTTTGTTCCATGGAGGTTTTAAAGGATGCAGTGTCTCGACAGCTAACAACTGATGCTGGTATTTTGTTCCATGGAGGTTTTAAAGGATGCAGTGTCTCGACAGCTAACAACTGATGCAGGTAGTTTGTTCCATGGAGGTTTTAAAGGATGCAGTGTCTCGACAGCTAACAACTGATGCAGGTAGTTTGTTCCATGGAGGTTTTAAAGGATGCAGTGTCTCGACAGCTAACTGATGCAGGTAGTTTGTTCCATGGAGGTTTTAAAGGATGCAGTGTCTCGACAGCTAACAACTGATGCAGGTAGTTTGCTCCATGGAGGTTTTAAAGGTTGCAGTGTCTCGACAGCTAACAACTGATGCAGGTAGTTTGTTCCATGGAGGTTTTAAAGGATGCAGTGTCTCGACAGCTAACAACTGATGCAGGTAGTTTGTTCCATGGGGGTTTTAAAGGATACAGTGTCTCGACAGCTAACAACTGATGCAGGTAGTTTGTTCCATGGAGGTTTTAAAGGATGTAGTGTCTCGACAGCTAACAACTGATGTAGGTAGTTTGTTCCCTGCTTCAGCAACTGAGCGTGAAAAAATGTTTCCGAAAGTTATGGGAGCTGTGCTGTTTTCTGACTTTTTGGGCATGCCCACGTGTGTTAGACACATAGAAACCAAAAAGGTGCTCAGGGTTGTTGTTGGCAAGATGGTTAATAATTTTGTGGGTGTTTACCAAGTCAGTTGCCAGACGTCAGAGCTTCAATGTATCCATGCCCAGGGAAGCACAGCATTCATAGTAGGGTAGATGCCTGATGGAGGGTATTCGCTTGGTTGCACGTCTCTGAACAGTTTCCAGGCGGTCAATGTTCTGAGCAAGATAGGGGTTCCAGACTGGTGATGCAAATACTAAGTGTAGCTGCACCATTTATATACAGCTTTAAATAGATATGTATTACCTGCTTGTGTGATGTATGTGGTCCTAGATGTATGTATTACCGGCTTGTGTGATGTATGTGGTCCTAGATATATGTATTACCTGCTTGTGTGATGTATGTGGTCCTAGATGTATGTATTACCGGCTTGTGTGATGTATGTGGTCCTAGATGTATGTATTACCGGCTTGTGTGATGTATGTGGTCCTAGATGTATGTATTACCTGCTTGTGTGATGTATGTGGTCCTAGGTGTGTGTATTACCTGCTCGTGTGTGTTTTGTCTCTTTCTTTTTTTCCTTTTCCTTTTTCACTTTTCTTTCTTTTTTTTTCTCTTTATATATTTGTAATATTATGTTGACAGTTACGCCTTAATAAAGGTTTTCATTCTGTAAAAAAAAATAATTGAAGGTACAACTGAAATTAAATAAAATTAAATTAAATCTGCAGATATAGGGATCGTTAAATATTATATTACATATGGAATATATTAAGGGAAGTAATATAATAAAGGTTGGAATATAATGTGGTTAATTTAATTTAATTGTTTCTACTTTTAGGCACAAGGCCAGCAATTACCCAGTACATTACTGGTACATTATTTTATCGACCCCGTAAGGATGAAAGGAAAAGTCAACCTCGGCGGGATTTGAACTCAGATCGTAAAGGGACGTAACTATGCAGGAAAGCATGGCGTCCGACCCTCTACCGATACTGCCAATCCACCGCCTTATAACATTAATTTAATTTAATGTTATAAGATGAGATATGGAAATACAAAAATATTTTTTTTAAACATTTTTTAATAAAAAAAAAAATAATAAGGTGGAGATGTAGCTATAATATAAATGAACTATAACGAAGGTTAAGTGGTAAATAAATAACGGGGGTGGATAATCAAATATTTAAATTAGCAAGGAAATAACAGAGTTAGTGAGAAACAATTAATGGATGATAATTAATATATGATACATAAAATTTTTGAAGTGAGTCATTACCTTCAACTATGTACCTGCATTTTCTACCTAATATGTCCATATAATTTCCCAGTCATGGAGTGTTGTCGTCTGTCAAGGTTCAATTCCTCGTTGGAACCACTACGCTTCAGTCAATAATTATTTTCTTCTGCCAAAAATGTCAATATTCGGTAAGACTATAACAAAAGTAAACGAGTAAAAAAAAAAAAACTGGTAATACAATAGTTGTCTCCCTTTTATTAATATTTTAGTTGCTTCCCTTTACCAAAATATTTTTAAATGACCTGATAAATTCGAAGGAGCATTCATACTTGATCACTTCAGCTGTTAAAAATAGCAGCCAAATACGCTCTAATTACACATTACCGTGTTAAAGACAGAAAGAGAGAAAATATGTCGAACTATCAGGTCTACTGGATGAGGAGTTTGCCGTGAGCTAAACAATAACAGCAAATAGTTAATCAATGCTAAAGAAGAATATCTCTAGTGTGACCTTCCTTTTCTAAGACAGTAGGGTTAGAGTTTTTTTTTTTTTTTTTTGGGGGGGGGGGGGGGGGGGGGGGGGGGGGCTGTTTCTAACATATTCACTAACTCGTCCTTCTCTCTCCCTTGCTTCCTTTCCTCCACCCATGCTTGCTCCACGCTGGGGAGCAGCATCCTCTCCTTCCCAACACGGACTAGTTACAACGGGGAGATGGATGAAGCTCTTCTACGATGGAGAGATTTGGGTTTGTCTGTTCCTGACAAGGTGCAGGACAAATGGAGACAGAGTGTTTGGAACAACATACATTCAAAGGCCACCTTTGACTCTCTCTTTGACCAGTTCGATCAGTTTTCAAGGTGCCGCTTACTGTCTGCTAACGTCAAATACTCAGGTGTTGATGTCCTACCCATGGCTAACATTGGTGGCATACTACTCAGCTTGGACGAGCTTCGTATCTCCATTGCTCTCAGAGTGGAAGCCGACGTCTCTACGGGTCTGAGGTGTTGGTGTGGCAAACTCCTCGACTCCATGGGCCTTCACGGTCTGTCTTGCCGCTTGAATGGCGGTCGCTTCGTGCGTCACATTGAGTTAAAACTAATTATCAAGAGAGCTTTGGCCCGGGCAAACACTCCCTCAATTTTACCCGTTGTAGTGCGTATGTACTCTGTTGTTGTTTTTATTATTGATTTGTTTCTTACGTAAATCATTCACTAACCCGAAGTTCATGGAGGTTTCGTGTATTGCAGAAATATACTTTCAGAAACGATGAAGTAGGGAACAACGGGTTCTGAGTTCTGCTGAGATATTTCTGACTGTCGGGTCTCGAATAATCCCCCCCCCCCCCCCCCGCTTATTAAGTTTTCAGATTTATTTCCACTTCCATCCCCGCTTATTAAATATTGCTAATCTATCTCCTGTGACAATTAATTTTATTTATACATTAAAAAAACATTATACATGACCGAAAAGTACATTACTAGAAATTCCATAGGTTATAAAATAAATAGGATGGGTTGGGATCTTAATAAGTAAACTAAACGACTAATTCTGGGGGGTTTTTTAAATCAAGGGAAGCAACTTAGAAAAATTACCCATTTTCCAGACTATATTATGAAGTAAATGACCCCGAATACGGCAGCGATTGAAAATTTAAGAATTGACAACAGAAAATTATCAAATATCAGGGTATAGTAGCCTCAAAACGGGAATGAATGGTCATCATCACTTCCCACGTGTGTTGATAGTCATTTATTCCTGTTAGGGAGGATTCTATACTCTGATATTTGGTTGTTTTCTGTTGTCAAGGTATGGTGAAAATCTCATTCAATTTTTAATATTATATTTCTAAAGAGTAATGTCCCTTTGACCATCTTTTCTCATAATTTTTACTCTGCATTTTTTTTTTTTTTTTAGAAATAATCAGATTGTAACCATTAACATCCCCACGTCCTCCCTTTCTGCTTCCTCCTTCTCCTCCTTTCTTCCTCCCCCTCCCCCTCATCATCATCATTACAATATTCTTCTTCTTCTTCTTCTTCTTCTTAGCAGCCCCAGGTGGACAGGAACTGTGTGCAGCCCTTCAGCAGTATTTTGCGATTCGGGACGAGCGACAGGCTGGAGACAGTTGTAGATAAAATAATTGTTTCTACTTTTGGCACAAGGCCAGCAATTACCCAGTACATTACTGGTACATCCGTAAGGATGAAAGGCAAAGTTAACCTCGGCGGGATTTGAACTCAGATCGTAAAGGGACGTAACTATGCTGGAAAGCATGGCGTCCGACCTTTCTACCAATACTGCCAATTCACCGCCCTTGCTGTAGATAAAATAATGTCTACTTAGACGACGTATCCCGACGTATCTCGGTGAGAGAGACATAAAATGCTGACAGTGCGATAACGGCTGCCGAGATACGGGAGATGATGAGCAGTTTTCGCAGGATGCAGGTAACCTGGTGTGGATGGTCTATCCTACGGTTTTGCAGGATGTAAATATCCCAGTTTATGAATTTATGCCAAACTTGTCCGGTGACATCTTGTCAGACGTCCACAGCAACTGACAACAGAATATGTGAATTTCCAATTCTTTGAGCTGCTCTGAAAAATGCCACAATGGATAAGTTCCGGCCTATAATTTGGCTGAATACAGAGTTTACGATTTTCGTCAAGATACTATCAAAGATGTTGGTGTTTATTGAGAATTTGGTCGGAAAAGCGCAAACATCAACGATCCCAAACAGATCTATCCATGAAAACTATCATCGCATACTAAACATTAAATACTGGATATGATATAAACCTGGCTACGTAGGGCTCTGATTAACTTGGATTAACCGAAAGCTTCTGGTGGGGTCGACCATTGATACCTGGAGGCTGTCCTCAAGGTAGCTGGTATCAATTCTGTCTCCAAGAGCTGTGTTGCGGCAATGCACAGCAGGGGCACGTACTCAGTGGTGAAAGTAAACGGCCACCTCTCTGAGCCGTTTCGTATCGAATATTTGATTCGTCAGGGATGTTCTCTCTAACCACTTCTGTATGTGTTGGCCCTCGAGCCATTGCTGACATGGATAGAGCTGTTAAGGAATATCCCTTTAGAAATTGGATGCAGGAAAGCAGTGTCAACATATACGGACACCGTGGTTGTGTCGGACACCACGGAATTTGAAATAATTGACACTGCTCTAAAGGAATATGAGGCGCTAGCAAGAGCAAATGTCAACCCGAACGAGTCAATGAGGTTGCGGCTCGGCACCTGCGGAAGGAAATACATGCAGTCGGGCAATGTTGTAGGGCGATGGACCGATGGACCAGTTCTACTGCTTAAGGGGTCTGGTTTGGTGGACAAGAACTAAGACGAGGTTATGAGCAGGGTGGCTGCTCTTACTAAGAAACTGGCCGAGATGAAGCAATACTTCAAAGGTCGAACAAAGGCGGTGAACGCTTACATCGCCTCGTCATCTATTACTGTCTGACCATCGTGTCTTGTCCCAGCCCTCGTACGACAAAGTTTGATCATCTGCTCTTCCACTAATTAAAGGATCCATATGCTGTTAACATCCCCACTGCACGAACAGGGCCTGCTGTGGCTGTTGAAGCACTGAGGAATATATATAGAGTTAGTGATGGAGAAGAGTGCCGATATTTCCCGGGAATTCCTCGTTGCAGACGAAGAGGAACTGGCTTGTCTGCTCCAGAGGACTTTCAGTCCAGAAGCTATGTGGATAATTTCCATAAATCTCTGGATTGACAGAACTATCAGAGTGGGGGTGAGGGAATTGCAGATTCGAGATAAACTCTACAGTTATGGATGTTACCTCAGACGGACCTGACCGTGGTGGGCCCAGACCAACGAAACTGATCAGCATGCACTTGTTCAATGCCCATGCATTGTCGTAAGTAGGATGAATCCATCGTCTACCACCTTCATTTAACAGTTTTACTCTGTCTGGTGAGCATAGCGAAAGAGGTTGTGTAGTGGACAAGATTAAAAGGACTGAAGACAGATACATTCTTCTTCGGTCAAGCTCTCATCGATCTTTCCAGGAAAGGAAGTGGTGGTGGTGGTCGTTGTGGTCGTTGTGATCGTCGTCGTCGTCGTCGTCGTCGTCGTAGTAGTAGTAGTAGTAGTAGTAGTAGTAGTAGTAGTAGTAGTAGCAGCAGCAGCAGCAGCAGCAGCAGCAGTAGTAGTAGTAGTAGTAGTAGTAGTAGTAGTAGTAGTAGTAGTAGTAGTAGTAGTAGTAGTAGTAGTAGTAGTAGTAGTAGTAGTAGTAGTAGCAGCAGCAGTAGCAGCAGCAACAACAGCAGCAGTAGTAGTAGTAGTAGTAGTAGTAGTAGTAGTAGTAGTAGTAGTAGTAGTAGTAGTAGTAGTAGTAGTAGCAGCAGTAGCAGCAGCAACAACAGCAGTAATAGTAGTAGTAGTAGTAGTAGTAGTAGTAGTAGTAGTAGCAGCAGCAGCAGCAGCAGCAGCAGCAGCAGCAGCAGCAGCAGCAGTAGTAGTAGTAGTAGTAGTAGTAGTAGTAGTAGTAGTAGTAGTAGTAGTAGTAGTAGTAGTAGTAGTAGTAGTAGTGGTGGTGGTGGTAGTAGTAGTAGTAACAGTAGTAGTAACAATAATAGTAGTAGTCGCAAAGGAAAAGTCTCAAACATTTTAAAAGAGTTATTTCCCTTTGACTACTTTTTCTCCACCACAGTTTTTTTTTCCTTTAAATTAAAAGAATAATCAACGTCGTCGTCTTCTTCTTCTTCTTCTTCTTCTTCTTCTTCTTCTTCTTCTTCTTCTTCTTCTTCTTCTTCTTCTTCCTGGCAGGGTCGTGGGAGCAGAGTCCTCAAGCACGCATTCCAGTGTGTCCTGTTAAAAGCAATCGCCTCCAATCGATCCGGCTAAATCACCAAGTATGACTAGCCGACGGATGCTCGGGGGTCTACTACTTGGTCTCCAGCTAGTCGGTTTTGTTCGAAAAATATGGAGGGAGGGGTCTAAGAGAGAAAGGAAAATAAACAAGCACAGAGAGAGAGAGCGAGAGAGACAAGAACAGAGAGAGAAAATGAGATGAGAGAATAAAGAAAGAAATTTGGACAACATTGAGCTGTTATATTCCGAGAAGCAGATAGAACACCGTTATCAAACAATCGGGCCTCTCAGAAGTAGCGTAGCTTGAGTGGAGGAGGAGCGGTCTGCCTCGAGCGACACCTTTGTTGGGGCGGTACCTTTGGGTCTGCTGTAGGCTATAAATGTTCTTTTAATGCTGCAACACTACTGTGTGGTGGAGGAGACGCCACCTTCGTTGTTATATAAATTTCAGTTATTTTTCTTGACAGGAGTTCCCTTGAGGGTATGTGTTGCTCTATATTTCGTCTTTTGGACCTGGCCTTTCTGACCAGATGAAGTTTGTGTGTGATTAGCTTGTTTTGGGGGTTTTTTTGTGATTTGACCGATTATTTTGGTCGTGCCTTCGTCTAGGCAGTTCTTATTGGCCAACCATCTTTTACCTCTGATTTTCAGCTGAAGTTGTTTTTCGAAATTATTGTATTCCAGCTTATTCAATATTCATTTTCTTTGCCTTTAAATTACTATCAGTATATTATTTGATCAGGTTACCTATTGTACATTCCATTCTCCAATATTTGACAGTGTATGGTAGAGTTTAGTAAATATTGTGTACCATACGTATTTTACAATGGGTAAATATAGTTCCACCACTACTACTACTGAAGCTGGAGAAGGTTATGAATCCCAATCATGCCAAAGTCAATGGATTCAACTTCAAAACTTCAACCCGGAACCAGCTGTGAACAGAGTGGACATAAAAGATGTTGGTCTAAGGCCAAGCAAGATTAGCAATGACACACGGATCTTTCTGGTACGTCAAGGTACCTCTCTGGTTCAAAATCTAGATTCTGAATTTGGTGAAGTAATTCGTCAAGGTGTGTCAACCAAAGGACAAACTAGAAAACTAACATGCCAGTGGTTTTTTCAAACTCTGCCAAGTGGAGAAAAGGATTATGTACGCCCCTTCCAAGGAAGCTCTTTAATGCTTTTGTTGCAAACTGCTTTCAGACAAAAGTAACTCAAATTTTTATTCTAAGGATTGATTCAACATATGGTGGAAACTGAATCCTAGAATATCTGAGCATGAATTCAGTGCAGCTCATGTTGGGAATTTCACATAATGGAAGGAATTGGGAACTAGGATTGCTTGTGGAGCAACAATTAATAAAACAAAAAGAGCAAGAAGTTGTTGAAAGTCATGTGAAAAAGTGGAAGGAAATCCTTTCAAGACTGCTTGATATTATTAGATTCTTAGCAAAACAGAATTTGGCTTTACGAATTACCGGAAAATAGAGGAAACTTTCAGAGCTTGTTCATTTGTTGGTGAACATTTGCTACGTGAACATCTAAAAATCCAACTGGGAAACAAATTTGCTACTTCCTATCTGTCTCATATTATTCAGAACGAATTTATAGAAGTGTTTGGAGAAAACGTAAGAAGCAAAGTCGTCAAGCAAGTAAAAGAAGCCAAGTACTTTTCCATGATATTCAATAGCACTCCTGATCAAATAAGCACATAAGGATCAAATGAGTCAAGTTTTACGTAATAATATGATCGATGGAGATAAAGTGAAGGTTGTGGAATCATTTGTTGATTTCAATGAAACAAAAGGTAAAACCGCCGAGGATATTTCAATGGTGATTTTGGAAAAATTAGAGAAAGACAGAATTGATATTCAAAATTGTAGAAAACAAGCATATGATAATGCTGCAGTGATGGCTAGTCTACATACTGGTGTTCAGAAACGTATTAAGGAAATTAGTCAAAAAGCAGAATTTGTCGCTTCTACAAATCACTCTCAGAATTTGGCGGATGTTCATGCAGCTTCAGTTGGTATGAATTCTGTTACCTTTCTTTTGATGTATGGAACATTTATTTATATTTTTTCTTCATTAACCTATCGCTGGGATGTTCTAACTTCAGTCACTGGTCAATGTGTCAAGAGTAGAATATAAACTCGGTGGAGTGCAAGGGGAGAAGCTGTAAGCGTTTTAAAGAAACATTTCACAAAAACCTTCAGTGCCCTAGAAAAGTTAACAAGGGCAGATGTTGGTGCATTTCAATCATGTTCCTTTTTGTGCGTTCTTGGCTTGTAGGGACCCATCTTTTTAGAAATTAGCAACACAAAGACTTATTTCTAAAATAAAGGATTGAACATACAACAATGTGATATAAAACTGAGGGCATTAGAAACATTTCTAGTTGAAAACAGGGACAAGCTAGTGAGTAATGGAGTTAACTATGCTGAAGAAATTTGCCATAATCTGGGGATAGTCGTGGACCGTCAGTGTCAACCCAAAAAGAAGAAACAGATGTTTGGTGAACGATTACGAGATGCTGAATTGCCATACGACATTGAACTGAGGAAAGAAATGTTTTCTTCACTGGACAGAGTGATCAGAGAAATAATTTGAGATTTCAACAGCTTCATGAAGTTGCTGAGAAATATGACTTCCTTATCTTGTTGAGTCTTTGGAATGATAAATATGAGTGTCAAATAGGTCACGATTACGGCGACATTGATAAAGAGGAGTTCCTAGTTGAGAGAAAAAGATTTCAGCATTTTATTGTTGTTGCTGCTATTAAAGAGTGTAAGACATGGAAAGAAGGCCTCCTTGAACCTTTGCTGTCTATTCAAAAGTATGACCTTGAAACTCGATTCCAAATTTAGTAATAATGCTGTTAGTGCTTCTACCTGTGGGAGGAGTTTTTCGAAACTAAAACTGATCAAGAATTACTTAAGATCTACTATGAGCATCTTGTGGTAGAGAAATCTTGCCATTCTGTTTATAGAGCGACAATTGACAGATGAAATAGGTTTTGACAATGTTATTGAAATATTTACCAACAATAAAGCAAGAAAAGTTACTTTGTAGAAAGTTTTCATTTCAGAAATAAAGATGGTCCTAATTTTTTACACTTTTTTTCCTTTTTGTCATTTTTTTTTTTTGTTTAACTGTTACTTATAAAATTTCAGTTTGTTTGGTGTATATTTAAAGCATACTATATTTGAGTATGTGAAAGTAATATTATAATTGTACACAGGCGGTGGATTGGCAGTATCGATAGAGGGTCGGGCGCCATGCTTTCCAGCATAGAGTTGTTACGTCCCTTTATGATCTGAGTTCAAATCCCGCCGAGGTTAACTTTGCCTTTCATCTTTACGGGCTCGATAAAATAAAGTACCAGTAATGCACTGGGATAATTTCTGTCCTGGTGCCAAAAGTAGAAACAATTATAATTGTACACAGACTAGTTTTTATATATATATATATATATATATATATAGAGAGAGAGAGAGAGAGAAATTTCGTATTTAGAAAGAAATACGATTTTAGGAAGCCGTAGCTATGCGAACATCGGGGGGGGGGGGGGATAACGCCCTCTGGTGTTGTCCAGCAGAAGCAAGGGGGACAACGGTCTATGCATTTCAGGGGAAGCGAAATCCTATTTCTTTTCTATTATAAGTTGAGCCAACTTATGCAGCTTCATATGCAAATGAGATTAAACACCTCATTTACACAGACGAGAAAAGTATATATTCTCGGCTGTTTTCAAGTCCAGCAGTCGCAGAGAGGTGGGAGGGATCGTCCTGACGATGACCAGTCAAGCCTGAAATGCATAGACGGTTGTCCTCCTTGCTGGACAACACCAGAGGGCGTTAGTCCCCCGGTGTTCGCATAGCTACGGCTTCCTAAAATCGTATTTCTTTCGAAATACGAAATTTCTATACACATTGTATAAAGCTATGCTTGAAGCGAAATCCTATTTCTTTTATATATATATATAACTTTAAGAGTTAGTCACTATGCAATAAGTATTTTTTGTGGGGCCTGGGGGCGGCAAACTGAATAGCTGCCCTAGGCGACACGCATTCTAGCTACGTCACTGTCTTAGCGTGAATTACGTGGTGTGGGCGGACATTGAAACTGTGCCTCTAACAAAACAACACTGAATAAGAAACCTGCTACTTTAGGTGTTTCCCCGTTAAAGACAATATCACTTCCCTTGAAATAATTCAGAGACCACGTAGTGCATGCGCTAAGCTGGGCCCACAGGAATAACTAAATCAGGTCCAACTACACCACAGAATTAAGGAACACTACCACGAAACAATACCCCTGATCGCAGTGTATGGAGAAGTTATCACAACGAAAATACTTGCAGAAACAGGGCAAACCTCCGAATTGCGGAAACACACTTTATTATATAAAAGGAAATTTCACTGAACCGTCGGAATTATCTGGACTTGTTAGAAAAGGAAACAGAGTATATATGTCTGACGAAGGAAAAACCGAAAACGCTCACAATTAAACACTACTAACCCAGCAACGAGGCTCTTAGTCCGTAGCTACGTGCCCGTTCGTGATATTTCTTTCCACTTTATTTCATAGAATGTTATCTGATTTCATCCTTATCACTTCTACACCCATCATTAATCTAACTAAACCACCCCGCATACCTCCTCCCACAAACACCTATATTTCACCATAATCATATCTAACCACCCTTCCACGCCTACCTAAACGAACACTAAAACGTAAACCATCTTAAAACAAGTTTTATCTTGATTTATTTTATTTTACTTTATCTCACCGCATGTCCAACTCTTTGACTTCATTTCCTTTTTATGCTTACATAACATTGCGTTGAACAACACTCAACTACAACGACTGCAAAACATACCGTTTATATGTATATATGTCTGTATATATGTATGTATGTATGTATGTATGTATGTTCTTCTGGTTTTATAATTTCACAAAGTTTTACCAATAGAGAGAGAGTCGGTCTCTAAGATAGACACAAGACTCTCTCATTGGAATTTACACAACATCAACTAGGTAGATATGTATGTATGTCTGCATGCATGCATGTGTATATATGGATGTTATTGTATGTGTGGATGTGGATGTTTTGAGTTGTATGTGTGCATGTGTATATGTTTTGTATCTGTACATGTGTATATGCAGTTATTAGATGCAAAATTTTGGGAATGTTTTACATATTTTTACTGTTCCATTAATGGATTGTACTTGTAATTTCCTAACCAGTTGTGTTCTTTCTGTTCCTGTGAAGGCTAGCTTCTCAAGATTTGTATTGAGGCAGTTACTAACATATCCCAGTGCCCCAATAATCACAGGCATAAATCTGAAGGTGTAATCAGGGTGGAGTATCTGCAGATTTCTCATCAGTTCTGCATAAATATTCTCCTTTTCACTAATCTTTGATATTATATTGGCATCTGCTGGGCAGCTAATTTCCACTACTGTGCATGTTTTCTTCTCCCTGTCCCATATCATAATATCTGGTCTGTTATGCCTGCATTTTATTGGGGTTTTTACTGGAACATTCCACCAGTACTCTTTCATATTATGTACATGGATGTCTTCCACATTGTTGTAGCTTTTAATGTTTTTTATCTTTTTTACGAACTGCATTGTACAGTGTTTTGGCCACTACATCATGCCTCATAGGTAGATAGTACCGCGATGACATCTTTGGGTAGCTGCTGATGACTTGGGTGATATCCTCGGTGTTAGTTCTGCAGAGTCTGCATTTGTTATCACATCTAGGTGTTTTGCCTGCATCCCTATCTCTTTTGTGAATCAGGTATTTCGTGCTAATCTCCTGTTTTTGGATTGCAAAAGCGTATCCTTCAAAGTGGGAGCCAATATAGCGGTTGTTGGTCCAAGATAAACTACTTTCCTTATCTATATTATTCTCACTCTGGAGCTTCCTGGCAACATATCCATGCATGATTTTTTGCTGATAGGCATGCAGTTTTTCATCCATGGATTCACTGCGATACTGCTGAGCGACATCCCTGGGTGTGAGTTTTTGATTATCACACAGGGAATATCTCTCAAGGAGTTCCTTCCCAACTCTCATGATCTTATCTGTTCCATGCAGATAGACTTGCTCGAGAAGCGGGATCCTACGCTTCGAGGTTCGTAGATGTTGTCGGAGGGATATGATGCGACATTCAAATGTTGTCTGGACTGATGTTAGGCCTCTGCCTCCCTGCTTACGTTTCAAGTAAATGCGGTCTATGTCACTGTCGATGTGGAAGTTTCCGGTGTTGTTTAGTATTTTTCGAGTTCCAACATCAACTGCTCGGATTTCGTCTATCGTCCAATTGAGTATTCCAAACGTTGGTGTTAGGACAGGCACAGCAAACACATTGTGAGCCACTGTTTTGTTTTGCGCAGAGAGTTCCGATGACCATATCTTTCTTAATCGGGTGTAGTATTCCCTGGTTACGCGTTCTTTACAGATACCATTATAGGATATGTTCTCATCTATCCCCAGGTATCTGTAGCAGGCCTCATCAGATATCGGTGAAACAGTTAGACCATTGATGACAATGTTGCTAGATTGGGTTGTTGTTTTTCCCCGCTTTACAGTCATGTATGAGCATTTATCTTGGCCAAACTCCATTCCTATATCCTTTGAGAACGTTGTAACCAGGTCAAGATTTTTCTTCATCCCATCCATGTTCTTGGCATAGAGTTTCAGATCGTCCACAAAGAAGTTATGGGTTAGGTTCGTATTTCTGTCCTCCTGTGAGCCAATGATGTATCCCTCACATTTCTTGAGCAGAAAGGACAAGGGGTTTAATGACAAGATGAACAATATCACAGAGAGACTGTCCCCCTTAAATATACATGTATGTATGTATGTATGTATGTATGTATGTATGTATGTATGTATGTATGTATGTATGTATGTATGTATGTAAATATCATCTTGGTTAAGAAAGTGGGACTGGCTTTGTGCAGTGCCTTTGCTCACTATAAAAGCTTCACGGCACAGGCATTGCTTTATATCTGGAGATCTCTCTGCACTTGTCATCATATGGTACCATGGGCCCTGCACTATGCGTCAGTAATTGTTACAAGTGAAGTGTTTGTACCAGAGTTTTCAAGTCGCTGGCTGGACTAAAAAGTCACACTCGTTCAGCGCATCGGTAGGGGTTCTCCCTCATGGACATAAAGTAGTGGCCATACTCGAAAACGAGTTGGCAGCCACCATGTATGTATGTATGTATGTATGTATGTATGTATGTATGTATGTATGTATGTAGGTATGTATGTTTGTATGTTTGTATGTGTATGTGTGTATGTAAGTATGTATGTATATATATATGCGTGTGTGTGCTTGTGTGTGTGTATATATATGTGTATGTATGTACGTGTGTGTATTGTTACAGTTCACAGTAGATTTAGCTGACCTTCTATGAGGTTGTATCCCATAGAAGAACATTTCTTTGTGAAAAAGAATGGGAAATGAAGTGTCTTGCTCAAGAACACAACATGCTACCTGGTCTAGATATCGAACCCACGACCATTTTACTCCACACGTCTTCATTTTTCACACTGTGTTGCAGCATCATCTCCTTCTTTAATCTATATTTATCTACATTACTACAATCTTAGACTCTCTCTCTCTCTCTCTCTCTCTCTCTCTCTCTCTCTCTCTCTCTCTCTCTCTCTCTCTCTCTCTCCCCCTCTCTCTCACCCCCTCTCTCTCACTCACCCCTCTCTCTCACCCCCCCCTCTCTCCATATATATATACCCCAAACACACACACACTTACACGCACTATCTATCTATCTATTCACCACCTCTGTCACTGTGTGAGTTGGCCATCCACACAAAAGCATTATTATAATTATATAGTGACGTATTATTATTATTAAGATTCTGAATGTGTTCTAGTTTTATCTGTTACGTTAAAGAATGCTGTGAATCGGCAGTAATCGGTAGAGCGTCGGACAACCTGCTTTGCGACATATTTCTTACAGCTATTTTCGTTCAAATCCCACCAAGGTTAGCTTTGCCTTTTATCCTTACGAGGTCGATAAAATAAAGTACCAGTAATGTACTTTTCTCCTGTCCCAAAGTTGTTGGTCCTCTACCAAAAGTAGAAACAACATTAAAGAATGTTCCTATATTAACAATCTAGCTTTTACCATTTCATCTTCTAGATGTGTGTGTGTGTGTGTGTGTGTGTGTGTGTGGTGTGTGTGTGGTATGGTGTGGTGTGTGTGTGTGTGTGTGTGGTATGGTGTGGTGTGGTGTGGTGTGTGTGTGTGTGTGTGTGTGGTATGGTGTGGTGTGTGTGTGTGTGGTATGGTGTGGTGTGGTGTGTGTGTGTGTGTGGTGTGTGTGTGTGTGGTATGGTATGGTGTGGTGTGTGTGTGTGGTGTGTGTGGTATGGTGTGGTGTGTGTGGTGTGTGTGGTGTGTGTGGTATGGTGCGGTGTGTGTGGTGTGTGTGTGGTATGGTGTGGTGTGTGTGTGTGTGTGTGGTATGGTATGGTGTGGTGTGGTGTGTGTGTGTGTGTGTGTGGTGTGTGTGGTATGGTGTGGTGTGTGTGTGTGTGGTGTGTGTGTGGTATGGTGTGGTGTGTGTGTGGTATGGTGTGGTGTGGTGTGGTGTGTGTGTGTGTGTGTGTGTGTGTGTGGTGTGTGTGGTATGGTGTGGTGTGGTGTGTGTGTGTGTGTGGTGTGTGTGGTATGGTATGGTGTGTGTGTGTGTGTGTGGTGTGTGTGTGTGGTGTGCGTGTGTGGTGTGTGTGGTATGTGTGGTGTGGTGTGGTGTGTGTGTGTGTGGTGTGTGTGTGGTGTGGTGTGTGTGTGTGGTGTGTGTGGTATGGTGTGGTGTGGTGTGGTGTGGTGTGTGTGTGTGTGGTGTGTGTGTGTGGTATGTGTGGTATGTGTGGTGTGGTGTGGTGTGTGTGTGTGTGTGTGTGGTGTGTGTGTGGTGTGGTGTGGTGTGTGTGTGTGGTGTGTGTGGTATGGTGTGGTGTGGTGTGGTGTGGTGTGTGTGTGTGTGTGTGGTGTGTGTGTGGTATGGTGTGGTGTGGTGTGTGTGTGTGTGTGTGTGTGGTGTGTGTGTGGTATGGTGTGGTGTGGTGTGTGTGTGGTATGGTGTGGTGTGGTGTGTGTGTGTGTGTGTGTGGTGTGTGTGGTATGGTGTGGTGTGGTGTGGGTGTGTGTGTGTGTGTGGTGTGTGTGTGGTATGGTGTGGTGTGTGTGTGTATGTGGTGTGTGTGGTATGGTGTGGTGTGGTGTGGTGTGGTGTGTGTGTGTGTGTGGTGTGTGTGTGGTGTGTGTGTGTGTGTGGTGTGTGTGGTATGGTGTGGTGTGGTGTGTGTGTGTGTGTGTGTGTGTGGTGTGTGTGTGGTATGGTGTGGTGTGGTATGTGTGTGTGTGTGGTGTGTGTGGTATGGTGTGGTGTGTGTGTGTGTGTGTGGTGTGTGTGGTATGGTGTGGTGTGGTGTGTGTGTGTGTGTGTGTGTGGTGTGTGTGGTATGGTGTGGTGTGTGTGTGTGTGTGTGGTGTGTGTGGTATGGTGTGGTGTGGTGTGGTGTGGTGTGTGTGTGTGTGTGGTGTGTGTGTGGTGTGTGTGTGTGTGTGGTGTGTGTGGTATGGTGTGGTGTGGTATGGTGTGGTGTGTGTGTGTGTGTGTGGTGTGTGTGGTATGGTGTGGTGTGGTGTGTGTGTGTGTGTGTGTGTGGTGTGTGTGTGTGTGTGTGTGTGGTGTGTGTGTGGTATGGTGTGGTGTGTGTGTGTGTGTGTGGTATGGTGTGGTGTAGTGTGTGTGTGTGTGTGTGTGCGGTATGGTGTGGTGTAGTGTGTGTGTGTGTGTATGTGTGTGTGTGTGTGTGTGGTATGGTGTGGTGTGGTGTGTATGTGTGGTATGGTGTGGTGTGTGTGTGTGTGGTGTGTGTGTGTGTGTGGTGTGTGTGTGGTATGGTGTGGTATGGTGTGGTGTAGTGTGTGTGTGTGTGTGTGTGTGCGGTATGGTGTGGTGTAGTGTGTGTGTGTGTGTGTGTGCGGTATGGTGTGGTGTAGTGTGTGTGTGTGTGTGTGTGTGTGTGTGTGTGTGTGTGTGTGTGTGTGTGTGTGTGTGTGTGTGTGTGTGTGTGTGTGTGTGTGTGTGTGTGTGTGTGTGTGTGTGTGTGTGTCATTGATGTTTTGTAGTAGCAGATGTCAGCTTTTATCAAACAAAATTTATGGTGAAAGGTGTTACAGTCGTGACTATCTTGGGTTACATTGTCCTGTGTGTTCTACCTTCTAAAGAGAGTGATGCTGTTATTTCTGGCCTAATCCTTATAACTGAATCCATGGAAAAGTTAGAGGCCAAATTTCAGGCATGGAAGAAAAACCTGGAGTTGATAGGCCTAAAAGTTAACTTAACAAGTACCAAAGTTGTAATAAGTAGGAAAGAGGAAAAGGACCTTGTTTGATTCATTAGAAAGGAGAGGGCAGAGATTCCATAAAGTGAATGTACAAGAGATGTAGTGGGATTACAGGCGGGTTATATGTTAGACTTTTATGCAACAAATATATAGAAGTAAGCATTAACAACACATATGAGATACCCACAGTAACTAGGAAGGCTCTTTAGAAGTTGTTGACATTTTTCTTTTTGTTACCTTGGTGACCTAATCAGCTGTGTGCATTATAATGACCTATCCAACAATTGCTAGTAGCGATGATGATGTTGGTGGTGGTGGTGATGATGGTGATGATGATGTTTTGTGATGTTTATATTCATTTTAGCCTCCACCTTTTCTTTTTAATTAAACTCCTGTCTTAAGTTTATATGCAAGTTTTACTCCGCTGTGTATCGTTGGGGGGGGGGGGGGGTATCCAGGTTATTTAGTGTTGGTTAAGTTGGTGATTAGATTTGGCGGGGTTTGTTTCCAGGATTATCCGGGATCGTGGTTTGATGTCATTTACTTTGAGTTTATCTGTTCGTTGGTTTGGATTAAATTAATGGATGATTGTTTAGGATATTAGTATCAGTGTATATATATATTATCAAGAATGACAATAAATGCAGGTGAGTGTTGTGACATGGTTTTACTTCACAGAAGTCAAATAAATTAATATAAATAATTGTTACCACATGTTGATGTTCAGTTGGTCACAACTCCCAGATTGGAGTGTGTAGAGAAGAACAGAAAACTTCTTTTGGTAAGGTTAAGGTTCAAGTGTTTCTTTAGGCTGCCGGCGCAGGAAGTCATGTCTTGACAAGGTCTGAAGTGTTCTTCTTGTTGCGGCGTAGGAAGTGAGAGTTATGCCTTGATATGCCTTGATTGTCCTCAAATATATTGTCACCTGGGGGGGGGGGACTCCATTTAGTACATCGATCTGCCACTGGGAGTCGCGACCGTCACAAAGGGACGCAACTCCTATACGTATCTGCCACTGGGAGTCGCGACCGTTGCAAATGGACGCAACTCCTATACGTGCTGAGTTACAGCCGTAAGGGGCCGCTACAGTACCCTCCTCCAGACGCTAGGCGAAAAGCCCGAAGGTAACTGTAGCGAACCCACAAACATGGGCTCCCAGCATAGGCATGAAATGGTAACGAAAAGGTACATGGTAATACAATAAAGAGAAAAACAAAAAAAAAGGCTCCAGTGGCCAGTTCACATGAAAACAGTTTTTTGGGCCAGTGGACTCTTCGACCGGAACGGGTCGTGGTCTTGTATGTAGATAAAGGTGGGGCAGAAGGAGTAGGTGTATGCACAAGAGAGAAAGATTGGGGTATTTGTGGCTCGGGTGTATGAGCGTCATTGTACGCCCTTTTTAGTCTCTCCACCGAAATTGTCTCTCTGGACCCTTAATGTCTACAGTGAAATGTTTGTCAGTACGTGCTAACACACGGTAGGGTCCAGAGTACGGTTGTGTGATGGGTGGAGTAACCGCATCGTTTCTGACGAATACATGTGTCCGCGAGGCACTATCCCTCGGGACTGCAGTTTTATAGTTTGTTTCCTAGTATTCATGGGCGGTAAGTCCTGAAAATAGGAGCGCAAACGAGATACGTAGGAAACAGGGTCCTGGAAAGCAAGATCAACAGGGGCAAGCGTTTTCCTAGGCAGGGAGCACCATACAGTAATTCGGCCGGGGAGAACCCAAGGTCCTCCTTTATTGATGACCGAATTCCTAACAACACAATAGGAAGGTACTCGCTCCAACGTTGAGAGTCTGGATAGGCGCGAATGCGGCCTTTAATTGGCGGTGGAATCGTTCCACCATTCCGTTTGAAGCAGGATGATAGCTGTGGTCCGAATCCGTTGAGCGCCAATGAATCTTTGTGAGCTCAGAGAAAAGATGAAACTCAAATTGTCTACCACGGTCTGTGGTGACTGTAGTTGGTACCCCAAAGCGGGTAATCCACCCTTATACCAGGGCACGCGCTACAGTCTCAGCAGTAATATCTTTTAAGGGGATGGCTTGAGGCCATCGCGAAAAACGATCGATACAGGTCAAGAGGTACGAATATCCACTGCTGAATGGCCAAGGTCCAACGATATCAATGTGGATGTGTTGAAACCGAGCATCTGGAGTGCTGAAAGTACCAAGTGGAGTCCAGATGTGTCTGTGGACTTTAGATCTCTGACACTGTGTGCAGGAACGGCACCAGAGAGTAATTTCTCGCCTCATATTGGGCCAGAAAAATCTAGCCGTTATAAGCTTTACTGTGACAGAAATTCCTGGGTGAGAAATGCTGTGCAAAGCAAGGAACACAATTCGACGGTGAGTCTCAGGAACATATGGTCGTGGTGAATCCGTAGATACATCATATAGAATCTGCCTGTCGGTGGTCGACAAGGGCAGATATTTGAAGATGCAAGTCGCAAACTCGGCAGAAAGAGTATCCAACGATTGGAGTGCAGGTTGGTCTGCAGCTAAACGACCTAAGTCGATCTCCTGGGATGACGAGATGGAGCTGATTGGCAAACGTGACAATGCGTCTGCAGCTATGTTATGCGAACCAGCAATGTGCTGGATATCATTTGTAAATTACGAAACGTAATCCAGGTGTCTTGTCTCTCTGGGCGAATATCTGTCGGCTTTAGCCCTCAAAGCGAAGGTCAGAGGTTTGTGGTCGGTTAAAACAGTAAAATTTCTCCCCTCAAGAATATGAGAGAAATGTTTCACCGACAGATATATGGCTAATAATTCCCGCCCAAACGTGCTGTAACGCGTTTCTGCTGGTTTCAGCTTCCTTGAGAAAAATGCCAAAGGTTGTTGGTTTCCAGCGTTGTACTGCTGTAAAACTGCTCCCACAGCGGTATCAGATGCAACAACACAAAGCGAAAGCTTGGCCTCTGGTACCGGGTGGGCTAGCAAAGATGAACTAGCGAGTGCTGTCTTGGTAGTCTGGAAGTCTTGAAGCTGTCAAGGAAATATCCTCATTCTTCTTAAGACGATTTTTCAAAATGTCAGTAAGGGAAGATAGCAAATTAGCACAATGAGGAACGAAACGCCTATAGAAATTGATTAGGCCCAAGAAGTGACGCAACTGGTGGAGTGTAGTAGGCGGAGGTAAATCCTGTATGACTTGAACTCGCTGAGAGAGCGGCCTAATACCTTCGGGGTCGATGAGGTGGCCTAAAAAATTTAGCGAATTGCAACCGAAAACACACTTTGCGGGATTCACACGAACGCGGTAATCCTGAAGTCGCCGAAATAAGAGATGCATGTGGCGCATATGCTCTTCCGGAGAGGAACTAGCGACGAGAATATCGTCTATGTAAGCATAAACGAAGTCCAGACCACGAGTGACTTCGTCTATGAACCGCTGAAAAGTGCTAGCCGCGTTCCTGAGTCCGAAAGGCATGGTAAAAAATTCGAAGGATCCGAAAGGAGTTGTAATCGCCGCTTTCGGAATATCCTCCTTCCTGACCGGAATATGGTGGTAAGCTCGCACTAAATCTAGTTTTGAGAAAATCTTACACCCCTGCAATGAAGATGCGAAATCCTGGAAATGGGAAATGGGATACCTATCCGGGACGGTCATAGCATTTAACCTTCTATAATCCCCAATGGTGAAGCCCAAGAACTCGTAGATGAGCGAATAATGCCCAGCTGTAGCATATGGTCGAATTCGGACCGTGCTGCCTTTAATTTGTCCGCCGGTAAGCGGCGTGGACGCGAAAACACTGGAGCACCGGTGGTGGAAGTGAAATGTTCAGTTGAGTGTGTTGGCTCAGTGACTCGAAAATTTCCATCGGTGAGCTCCGGGAAAGAACCTAATAACGAATGGTAGGTGTCTCCAGCGGCAGCGATGAAGAATATGGGGCTGACTGTTGGAGCATTGGCTTTCCGGCCACGAATTGAAGAACCGGTGATGTCATCCACCAGGCGTTGGCCACGGACGTCCATAGTCAAAGAGAAGTTGTGGAAGAAATCCGCTCCTAAGGTCCTTAATGAAGAAATGGCGGTTTGGTGGCTTTATGTTGAGGTCAACTGACCCCATTAGCGGACCTCTTTGGCGTTTCCCGCCTTATGAAACGAGCAAGATTGCATGCAATGGTTCGCGCTCTCGGCAAATCGCTCATGGTACCAGCATAAAGATGAGGCTGGTGACTTGGAGCGGCGTCTAAATGATTGAGATCTCCCGTGGTTGCGGGGGCACGAACGGACACCACACCAGACCTTCATCTTCTGGAGCTCCAGGATGAGTTCCTGAATGGCCCTCTGCATCGCCATAATAGCTGAGCTTTCTGTAGGAGCTGCCGCGCAGATGGCATGGCCAGGTGTGGCCTGAGTTGGTTGGGAAACAGCGGCAAGGGCGTCGCTGCCTCCAGCACCCGTGACTTCGAATACTTTGTCCGCGGAGGCGGCAAGCTGATCCACCGTTCAAGTATCCCTACCGTTGGTCGGTAGGCTCGAGAAGGACAACTGCTTCAGCATGGCAGTTTCCGCTACCGACCCCTCCGTTAGGTCCTTCATTCTCCTTAGGAGGTTCGAAGGGGTGTCATCACCGATATGCTCCAGATGGACTAGAGCCCTAAACCTTTTTTCTGCGGACTGTGCAGTCCGGCTGAGTATTTCAGCCTTCAGAGACTTGTACGTCGCGTCGGTGGGTGTCTCTAACACCAGGTCCTTAATCGCTGGGATAAGTGGCGGCGGAATTGCACTAAGGACCAGAGGACGTTGTTGTGCTTCGTCAATTCTGTTCGCCTCGAAAAATGCTTCGAGTTGGGCGAACCATACGTCGGGGTCACCAATTTAGGATATTAGTATCAGTGAATATATATTATCAAGAATGACAATAAATGCAGGTGAGTGTTGTGACACGGTTTTACTTCACAGAAGTCAAATCTCTCAGACTGGAGTGTGTAGAGAAGAACAGAAAAATTCTTTTGGTAAGGTTAAGGTTCAAGTGTTGCTTTAGGCTGCCGGCGCAGGAAGTCATGTCTTGACAAGGTCTGGAGTGTTCTTCTTGTTACGGCGTAGGAAGTGAGAGTTATGCCTTGATTGTCCTCAAATATATAGTCCCCAGGGGGGGGGGGGGGCTCCATTTAGTACACGGATCTGCCACTGGGGGTCGCGACCGTCACAAAGGGACGCAACTCCTATACGTATCTGCCATTGGGAGTCGCGACCGTCGCAACTCCTATACGTGCTGAGTTACAGCCGTAAGGGGCCGCTACAATTGCAACATGTTGGTTTAGTCACTTCTGGTTTTATTGTTAAGCGAGTAGTTTAGTTGAGGGAGTGTCTCTTGATGGTTGGAGAGTATATTTAGTGATTGTTCTGATTCTGTGCGTGTGTAAAGCCAGTTATATAATGGGGAAGTGGTAGCTGCAGAGTTATACAGAAACTACGTAATACGACAGTTGCAGCCTGCTGACGCCCTTCTTTCCTATACCAGTAATTATTGTAAGCTTAGTTATTGTTATAAGTGAAGGCGCATGATGTAGTGTGGTTAGAGCGCCGGGCTTACAATCGTGAGATAGTGAGTTCGATTCTGGGATCAGGCTTTGCGTTGTGTCCTTGAGCAAGACACTTTATTTCACGCTGCTTCAGTTCACTCAGCTGTAGAAATGAGTTGTGACGTCACAGGTGCCAAGCTGTATCAGCCTTAGCCTTTCCCTTGGTCAACATCAGTGGTTGGAGAGGGGAGACTGGTATGTATGGGTGACTGCTGGTCTTCCACAAAGAACCTTGCCCGGACTTATGCCTCAGAGGGGAACTTTTTAGATGCAAATCCCATGGTCATTCGTGACTGAAAAGGGTATTTACCCTTTTGAGTTGGATATTGTTTTGAAGGACGTGGTTGGTTTTAATTTATGTATGTTATGTATGTGGTGGGTCGGGTTAAGTGTAACTTTACGGATTATATTTGCCTGAGTCTTTGGACAGTGTTGGTTTGATGTCAATTTGTTTGCCTTTATGTTAAGGATATCAACGGTTATGACTATTTTATATAATGCTCACGTTACGTTGTAGAAAATACAATATTTACATGTATTTCTATGTGCATATATTCATGGGTCTTTATACAAGTGAGTCCGGAAAACATGTGCATGTGTCTATACAAGTGAGTCCTTTTACATTGTGTGTGTGAGTGTGTGTATGTGTATGTGTGTGTGTACGTATGTGCATATGTGTGTGTGTATGTGTAAGTGTGTGTGTGCGTGTGCAGCTGAGTTGATATAAACAGTGTTCGTGTGTGTGTGTGTGTGTGTGTGTGTGTGTGTGTGTGTGTGTGTGTGTGTGTGTGCGCGCGCAAGAGTATTGTAATGATTCAACTATTAACGTGCTTGCACCTCAAGAGTGAAGTATTTCTTCTCCATTTAGTAACATATAGAATAAAATGTTTTGTTTGTAGAATGGTCTGGTTCGTTGAAGGTAGCGTGTCTAGGAAGAGATGATCCCTAAGACGTGTGTAGAATAATAACCACGTTCTATTAACTTCTTCTTCTCCTTCTTCTGTATGAGACAGTTGCTGTCTTCTCGGGTTGTTGTCGTCCTGATCAGAAATCAGAATTCAGAGACCAGAGATCAGTGTGCAGGACTCACTGCGAGGAGGTAGACAACTTGCATCCCACTTCTATTGTTCTATTAACAATAGTATGTATGTAGAAAGTATTGTGTTCTATGAGCCAAATCATATGCTGAAGGATGAAATAACTCAGTTCTTTATCCATTAACTTATTTGAATTATCAGGTCAGTAGTCAGTAGTGATTAACCTGTGTAGAAAGTTGACATATAGTAGTTCCCAAATTATTAAACCATGTTGTCATATAACCAGAGCCGGTGCCTGGATATTATCACCCTTGGCTAGCTCTACAATGCGTGCTATCTCCTGGCTGTTTATCACCTTTAGCTAACTCTACAATGTATGATATCCCCTGGCTGTTTATCACCCTACACTAGCTCTCCAATGTATGATATCTCCTGGCTGTTTATCACCCTAGACTTGCTCTACAATGTGTGCTATCTCCTGGCTGTTTATCACCCTTGGCTAGCTCTACAATGTGTGATATCTCCTGGATATTATCACCCTTGGCTAGCTCTCCAATGTATATCTCCTGGCTGTTTATCACCTTTAGCTAGCTCTACATTGCGTGCTATCTCCTGTATATTATCACCCTTGGCAAGGTCTTCAATGTGTGATATCTCCTGGATATTATCACCCTTGGTTAACTCTACAAAGTATGATATCTCCTGGCTGTTTATCACCTAAAGTTTGGTAAGCTGATGAACCTACTCTCGGGTCTCGAATAATACCCCCCTCCTCATTATTAATTTCTCAATATGTAAACTAAACGTCTAATTCTGGTTTTTAAAATATCAATGGAGAAAATTACCGATTTACCAACCTATCCTCATCCCGCTTATTCCAAACCCCTTATTATTTGGAGCACGAGAGTAATTTTTAGCTCTGACCACACAACGAAAATTACTAAGCTTGTACACAGTCTACAGCTTGTACACAGTCTACAGTCACATATACGAAATCACAACACCATACAACCCTCTCCACCACTTCGGATATTTCTGCAACGTTGTTTTACAGCAAAGATATTTAGCGGTGTCTTTATTGATCGCAATAAATAAAACTTGATTATACAAATAAATATCTATAAAACTTACGTTTAGATATTTGTTCTGTAAGATTCTTGATTTGAAGTCGTGTGTTGAAACCGATGGTTATATATGGAGGATGGTCATGTTGCCAATAGAAACACACGAACCATATAATTTCCACTTTATCTTTATTATTCATTTGTTTATCAAAGTTCTTTCGTCACACATTCTGTAACCTCCTCAATGATTGTTTTCTGCCTCCTCTTTTTCCTGGTCTTAAACTTCTACTCCATCTTGTCTTTGTTTTGTGGTGCTTTTTTGTGTTTCGTGTCTGTGTGCGCGTGTTTTAGTATTTGTCATGTCTATATGTGTTTGGGTTTGTATCGTTTGCTGTTTGTGACTCTAATCTATCTTTAGTCATTAAGTTGTTTTCTGTTCAGGCTAGGACTATCTTCTATTATGTTTATGGCCTCCGTAATTTGTCTGAGTGTTGTGTCAGTTCTATGTGTGGATAAGATATGTATTTCTATGTTATCTATTGAGCCCTTGTTTTCTAGTTTGGCATGTTGGCATAGTACTGATGAACCTTTCTCCTTAAGTTCTCGCCAGTGTTCCTTTAATCTCTCTCTTATACTACGGGCTGTCTCTCCTATGTATGTTCTTGTCCCTCTGGACATTTGATCCTACATTTCTAGTTTTACAGACTATACAGTTTTTATCTGTACCGAGGTATTACCTACTGATCCAGAATTGTATGGTACCTCCTCGTTTTTCTACAACTTTAATCCTAAGGTTCATTTTTTTTCTAAGGCTCTTGTAAAACGATACGCTAGTTCACCTCTAGGGGTAGCATCGACAAATATGACACTCTGGTATTTTTGGCTGTCATACTAAGAGTTAGCCTTCCCTATCTTTTTCTTAGTCCTTTCTCTGCTATTCCATGATTTATTCCTGTATAGTGGGTAAATTTCATTCATATCATTCTCTATAATGGTTTTGAATTTAGCCATGGTTCCTTTGTATACCTTGATCTTGTCTCAGGTTATAACCAGAGAACTGTATGTGGTAGATAAAGTGTTGTCCCTTTAACTCTGTTGGATCGCACATACAGGACACATTTCTCATCACCCTATTAAGATAATGAACTTAGTACTATCTGACATAGCTGAGTTCTAGTGGATCGGAAACTTGGATTTAGGCATTATCATTCCTATTTTCCATCCAGAGTTCTGTGTCTAACACAGGTAATTTATGGTTGGGGTGCTTAGTGGGTGGTCTACTGTTACCTTAATGCTCTGGTGGATGGAGTTAGCATTAAGGTAACAGTAGACCACTATGAAATCCTTCGATGGACCAGCTCAACCCATCCTGGGTGAACACCACCACAAGTACATGTAAGGACAAACACATTCTATACAACAAAGCTGGTTAGTGGTGGTGGTGGGAAGTTTAACCCTTTGGAGACCAAATCACTCATCATTCTACAATACAAAACTGTTTATATATATCTAAAGCTTGTCCATCATAATTTTATGTAAAATCTGTTAAGTTATGTTCCAAACACCAACTTTATAATGAAAAAGTTAGTTATATTACTAAATACCTGCAAAACTGTTCATCATTTTCAAAATTATAGGCAGTGTTTTTCATTAAAAATATGATAATGAAAAGGGTTAAGAATAACCCTAACCCTTTAACATTTACATTACTCTACATTTACTATTGTATTTTCATGGTAAACACTTTACTTCACATAATTTTCTCACATAATATTGAATCTATGAGATTTTGATATTTATTTTGAGAACAATACCTTAACATCAGTATGAGTGGCCAGTTACAGCCGATTTGAACAGAAAGAGTTGAGAGAATTCTGGCCAGATATGGCTGGTTTAAATGCTAAAGGGTTAAAGAGAATCAACAACACAGAATCAACATGAAGCATTGTTTTTATTCATATGTGCAAACATAACATGAGGATCTTTTCAGCTATTTCTGTTGGGTAATTAATTTTTTAAAAAATTTATTAATCATTTATTATTTATTTATTTATTTATTATTCCACTAAAAAAGGATAAAAAAGAAGAAAAAACATGTAAAACAAATTATAATAATAAAAAAGAAACAAACAAAAATAATAATAAAAAACATGACATCACAATGTTACCTAGGGAGTAGGGTGAGGGGTGTTGTGGTAAATTTTAATTGTTCTTGCATAATTTTCCTTTTTATTAATTTGTGCTCATAGAATACAGGTAAGGTTAAGGTACTGTTGTCTAAGGTTGTTGTTTATTATATATATATATATATATATATATATATATATATATATCATATTATTATTTTTTTTTTTTGAATACTGGGCGGGATCTTTCTATAGTGAAAACCATAAAGAAGTGAAAGCAAAGACAAAAAAAAACAGCAAGATATGGCTTCAGACAACTTACCAGCAGAATTCAAAGATTATTGATATTGTTATTGAATTTGTATTCCATCTTTTTATACATACATAGATACATACATACATACAGTCACATACATGTGAGTCTATATATGTATATATACATTATATATATATATATAGTCTTGGGTGCACACACGCACATCTTTCTACACACAACACCACACACACACACACACACACATATATATATATATATATGTATATATATGTATATGCATGCCTGTGTATGTATGTAACCATACACACATGTATGGTTTTTATATACGACAAGATAATAATATCATATAACACATCAGTACCTATGCTGAGACGAGGCATAATAATAATAATAATAAGAAGAAGAAGAGGAGGGAGAACAACAACAAAAAAAGAAAACAAACCCCCAAAGAAACAGTTTGGCTCCAACTGAAAAAGATTTTACCCAGGAACTAATTAAATGCAAAACGGAAATCAGTGCAGTGCTATTCGCAAGAAAGCCCAAAAGAAATATTGTGGTAAGAGTGGGGAATATGGATTGACTACTAGAAGGCTTTTGACAAGTGTTCTCGAACCCTAGGATCATGAAACACTAGCTATGGGTAGGGTAGCATCTATAACAAACAGCTATATCAAGCATGTCACGAGTAAATGGAAAATAATTTTGAAACAATCTAAATCAGACTTGGATACAAATGCAGTGAGAACAATCAACCATCTCCTGGGTACATGGATGACCTCAATTTATCACTGCAGACGACAGACAGCTAGAAACACTGCCACAGATAATACATGGCTTTAGTAGCGGGATTAACATGAAATTTTATTTAGAATAAAAAATGCACCATGGCAAGCTTCTAGAGAGAAAAACTGATGTAAACAACAAATATCCTGTTAGACAAAGAAATAGAGAATTATAGGAAACACAGACTTACAAATACTTAGGAACCAACAAACTGGACAGAGTACAACACACATAAATGAAAGAAAATATTAAGAAGGAATACTAGAGATGCATTAGATTAATACTTAAAATACAGCTAAATGCAAAATATAAGGTAATAGGTTTTCGAAAGATGTAGGGAAATAAATTACCAAAATTCCAGGAGGAACACACAGAAAATATCCCTACTGGGCACTGCAAACATATTGTATAGAGTATTTTCAATACAATTGAAACAACAACACTCAATAAAACCACTGCACATGTCCAAGACATATACAGCTGTACTTGGTTGTGCAGTGAAAGCATACAATATAAATATAAGACTAAAGAACTAATAATATTGCTTTCTAATTTTGGTACTACGTTCATTGGTACTACTACTAATAATAATCAATTCTGCTAGTAACCCAACATATTAATAAGGGCTGCTGTTGTGGGGGTTGGGTACAAAGATTGAAGTAAACATTTAACTGAAAAGAAAGATAAAGGAGAAAAGATAGACATAGTAAGCAATTTTAAACGTTGGTAACAATGATAATAGTAATAAAAATAATAGAAATAATAATAACAATAATAATAATAACAATAATGATACATTTTCTTCTCAGTATATACAGTTAATTAATAGGAATGTATAAACAGGAATGTAAAAAAATCTTCATTATCTTGCTATACAGATACATATAATATATATATATGTGTGTGTGTTAAAATATATATATATAAACACACACACACAATGATATGCATATATAGACAAACACACATTTTATATATATATATATATATATATATATATATATATATATATATATATATATATATAGTGTGTGTATGTTTGTCTGTTTTTGTGTGTGTGTGTGTATATATATATATTTCTATGTATGTAAGGCTTACATGCTATTTCTACTCAAGAAAGAATTATCCAAAATTTAACGGAATGTTTTGGTTACTTTGTTATTTTCCTTCCTCTCTGTTAAATTACATTTTAAAAAAATTGTAGAATTCTGTTGATTAGTTTGGTGTTGGTAGTTGTTGCTTTATTTCATTTAATTTTAAATTCTTCCTTTCAGAAACGGAAGGAATCGACAAGGATCCGATAATAAGCATGATAGATAAATAAATTATAATTTCGTTTTTTTTTTTGTGTTAAAAAAAGAAGAAAATGAGAAATAGTCTAAACAAAATGTGTATAAATGTATGTACATGCAAACATACACACACACAAGTGTATAGACATTTTAAACAAAGACGCGCGCACACACACACACATATATTTACACAGACGCAAGTACAGAGGCAACAATATTCACATGCCATCTGTGTTTATATATCGTCATCACCATCACCACACACACATTTATATGTTTATATGTGTATGGAGTGTGTGTGTGTGTGTGTGTGAGTGTGTTGTTTGTTTTTCCATTCAAGAGGAATAAAATTAGATAAAGTTATCGGGAGACGTGATATGTTAACATCCAAAAGATGCTTATTCGATCCATGCAATCCATTTTATAGATTATATTTCCTTTTATTTTTTTTTGTTTTGTTTTTGTCTTCATTTATTTGGGGGTTGAAGGGAGGGGGTGGGATGGGAGATAAGGGAGTTGGTTTGTCTGTTGTTGTTGTTTATCATTTAAATTACGACGATTCGCTGATCTCTACCACTGTCACTACGGATTGAACCCGGACATTTTCTTTCTCTAAAATATTCATTACTAAAAAATATTTTATTCATACAGATATACCACATCCACACAACCGTGTGTGTGTATGTGTGTATATACATATACATACATATATAAACATACATACATATATCATCATCATTTTACGTCCACTTTTCCCTGCTTGCAAGGGTGGGACGGGAACTGATTCTGGCTTGATTTCTACAGCTGGATGCCCTTCCTAACACCAACCTCATTTACAGTGAGTGCTGGGTGCTTTTTTGCTGTGGCACCACCACGACCACTTTGCAGTGGAATGATAGGGATTCCAGTCCCTATCATCTCATTTCTACAGCTGATTAAACTGGAGCAATGTGAAATAAAGTGTCTTGCTCAAGGAAACAACACATCACCCAGTCCGAGATTTGAACTCATAACCTTTCAATTGCAAGCCCAATGCTCTAACGACTAAGCCATGTGCCTCCATATATATATAGGTATATATGTGTATTATGCATGTGTACACATGCACATGTGCATACACAAATATCTAAATATACACATACATTACGACCATAGTATAGTAGTAGTGGTGGTAGTAATAGTAGTAGTAGTGATAAGAGGAATAATAGTAATGTTAGGGTTAGTAGTAGTAGTGGTGGCAGCAATGGTAGTATCATAAGGTAACTTTGAAAATGTATGCTCCCCATGCATACATCATCTTCATGATCATTATTGACACCAGGAATTGTGTTACATGTGTGTGTGTGTGTGTATTTTATATATATATATGTGTGTGTGTGTGTATGTATATATGTATAGTGCCAGTTGAGAAATAATACTAATTATAATTACTATAGGTTGTGGCACCTATCTCAGCACTATGCTTTTACATGAACTGC
>OZ024744.1:50779048-50866548 GCA_964016885.1 Eledone cirrhosa | reverse complement strand
CCTAAATGTCAACAAGAACCAGTTCCTCTATGTCAACAAGAACTAGGTCCTCAATGTCAACAAGAACCAGTTCCTCAATGTCAACAAGAACTAGGTCCTCAATGTCAACAAGAACCAGTTCCTCAATGTCAACAAGAACTAGGTCCTCAATGTCAACAAGAACCACTTCCTCAATGTCAACAAGAACTAATTCCTTAATAGTGATGGGACAGCACTTTAAATTAATTCCATGGTAAATCCTACACAAACCCTGGTTTCCTTCCTACTGCTTAGAAATGCTGTCATAGTCAACCTATACAACCTCATCAGTCACATCACCACCTCCTTCACTACTCCCACCTCGTCTAGTGAAACTTGAAGAAGTTGATGAGGGGTTCATAATAAATGTTTCTAATTTTGGAACAAGGCCAACAATTATCCCAGTGCATTACTGGAGCTTTATTTTATCAACCCCATAAGGATGAAAGGTAAAGTTAACCTCGGCAGGATTTGAACTCATACCATAAAGGGCCGTAATTCTTTGCTGAAAAGCATGGCGTCAAACCCTCTATCGATACTACCAATTCACCTAATCTAAACTATAATAAAGGAAGGTCTGCAGGACTGCGTACGGTTTATTTCTGTTAATCCAGTTAGTAAAATAAGTTGGATTACTTTGAATAAATAATGAATGAATATTACATAATTTAGGTACTAAATTTTGTAAACATAAATAATTTAAAATTGACTCCTTTTCAAAGTTGCACTTCCGGTATATCGTTGCCACCACCATCACTTCAACTATCATATATATAGAAAGAGAGAGTGTGTGATGAGAGATATAGAGAGATTATGATTTTCTACACGTTGACGCGTATGAGTGTGCACATACGTACTTCTATATGTATGAGTATATAACTATAATCGCGCAAACACAAACATAAAAATAGACGCTGACGGACATAATTCACACATATTTTCACACATACATACATTCACACAAATATACATACATTCACACAAACATACAGTCATGATAGCGTTTGGTGAATTAGAAATGAGAGAGTAAAACAAGTATAATGTTTTATTTATTTATTAACTCTTTTTTTAAAAAACTCACTTAATATAATGGTTACAGAACGAAAACACTAACAAATATAATATATACAAAGGAAAGGGAAAGGAAAAAAAGAAAGAGAAATAATACACAAGCAGGTAATACACACATCTTAGACCACACAGAACAGTATGCAGGCGAAAGAGTGGTAAAACGAGACGCTACCAGAGCAAAAGAGTTATATAGCGAGCACTGGGATACCTCTCTAATAATTTTTGAGGCAAGCCAGCACGCTTACAGCTTTACCTGAGGTGATGGTGAGGCTGAGGTGCTGGAACAACCAAGTGCCCTCACAAGCATCACCAGTTACTCGGTTAGGCGAGACTCCAGTAAAGTTAAGAACCTCGCTGTCAGTTGCCTGACTCCCCCAAACGTCTCGAACGCCACAGGCTGGATAATGTAGTTAGCTGACAGAACACAGTATTTTAGGATTTTGTTCCGTTCAGCTGCGGATGCTGTAGCTCTCGCCCTTACCGCTGCATCCAGAATGTGGGAAGAAGCAAAAGAGTCACTAACTGTGACGTTCCAGGTAAGACACCTGCCTCTTGACCAGGAGCACAGAGTAAGACCGTCAAGTCTTTTCCCATCAATTCTGGACAACCCAGGTGGTTCCAAAATTGAGGGGATGTTTGCCCGGACCAAAGTTCTTGAGTAGTAATAGGACTGCGTGTATGTGCGCGCGTGAGTTTGTCAGTGTTCTTAAATTAGAGACACGTGTGTGTGAGTCACTGTTTTTAAGTTAGACATAAAAGTGTGTATCCCTTTCCTTCCTTTTACACACACATACATTCACACAAACACACATACACATTGTGTGATGGACGGGTGGAGAGAAGTCCCTCAAATTTATATACATGTGCATGGAGTTCTACTGAAGCAGTTAGAGAAGTTCAAGTATCTTGGAGCCGAGTTCATGAGTGATGGAATGCAGGAGGCTGAATTAAGTGTAAGAATTGCAAAAGCTGATGCAGTAAAGCGCCAGCATCAGCAATCAGATAAGGGGGGAAGTGTAAAAGCCAAACTCGCTGTCTTCCTGGTATTCCTGCCAACCCTTACCGAGGATCATGAATCTTGAGTAATGACCAAAAGAATACAATTGCAAATAAAAATGGCAGAAATGGGATTCTTCCGAAGGGTCTTTGGAGTAACGTTGCTCGATAAAGTGCATAGCTCAGAGACCAGAGAGTCACTCCTGGTAGAGCCGCTACTTCTCCGAATTGTGAGATCACTACTCCGATATTATGAGGATGTGGTTAGAATGTCTCAGGAAAGAATCGCTGGACACATTTTACAGGCAAAACCAACCGGCAAGAGACCCAGAGGTAGACCCTGAGCAAGATAGTTGGATAACATCCATGAGCTTGGCTTGTCCCTCTTTGGGATCCAGCTGGATCAGTTAGAAATGTTTGCTACTCACTGGAAGGAGTGTTTGAGAAGGACTCTGCCCCCATGACCCTCTCAGAAATAAGTGGGTGAAGAAGAAGATATTGTCAATTTACATATATCTATATGGATATATGTATGTATGTAACTGCCGTATTAAGAGTGAGAAATGAAAATTTGTTTCATTCTATTCCATATATGGATATATATTTGAGTATAATACCAATATGCACACTACATATGCCTGCAGAAAACTGCTTTTTCTGCTAGTAATAATAATTATTTCTACTTTTGGCACAAGGCCGACAATTATCCCAGTGCATTACTGGTACTTTTTATCGTAATAATAATGATTTCTGATTTAGAATGTAAAGGGACATAACTATATGCTGCAAAGCATGGAGTTCAACTCTCTACACAATAATAATTGTTTCTACTTTAGGCACAAGGCCAGCAATTTTGAGGGAGGGGGAGTCGATTAAATCGATCCCAGTGCATTACTGGTGCTTTATTTTAACCATGTAAGGATGAAAGGCAAAGCTAACCATGGCAGCATTTGAACTGAGAATGTAAAGGGCCATAACTATATGCAGCAATGCATGTTGTCCAAGACTTTACACAATAATAACAATAATTTGTTTTTGTTTGCTGTCAGCCAAACAAGGTAGTGTGGAAATAGAAAGGATGTGAAATAACAGAGTGTGTTGTGTGTAGGAGAATGAGTGACAATAGGTAAGTAGACTTAACCCTTTACACCACCTGAACCTTGGGTGTCTGTAGTGGACTCCACTCTATTGTAAGTACATCTTCCTTTCTTCTTACAAAGATTGGAGGCCCTGAAAGATTACTGCCCCTTTTCTCCTTCAATAAACAACATACATGAGTTTTAAGGCTAAAAGAAGGATCTGTCATGTAGACCCCATGATAGATTTCCTATTTGTCAAAGGGTTAAATTTGAGGCAATGTTTTACAGCCAGATGCTCATCTTGACACCAACTCTTTTAGTCATTTCTTATATAGTCTATTCTAAACTAAATACACACATGGATACAGAGTACTTATGGTAAACCAGATACACACAGGGATACAGTGTACCTATTGTAAACTAGATATATATAGGGATACAGAGTACATATGGTAAATTAGATACACAGGGATACAGTGCTACCTGTTGTAAACCAGATACACACAGGGATACAGTGTACCTATTGTAAACCAGATATACACAGGGATAGTGTACCTATTGTAAACCAGATATACACAGGGATACAGTGTATCTATTATAAACCTGATACACACTGGAATAGAGAGTATTTACTCTAAGCAGGATAAATAGAAGGATATGGTGCACTCATTCTTAACTGGATACCCAGATACCCACTGCTTTTTAACATTTTTTTTATTGATCATTCATTCCTTTGACAAGAAGAGCAATAGCAACAAACATTTTGAGGCCATTTAAAGCAGAGGTTACCACTGCAGTCTCCATAACAGGCTTTATACTCACCACAAGGTGTTTTTTGATACAATGCTTTATAGTTGTATGTTCTTCCTGACATCAATACTTTTAGTAACCACTTACGACACACAGGTATATGTTGTACCCTAAACTGGATACATAACAGCTACAGACCTCCTATCATTTTTTATATTGTTTCTGACTAATCAATAAAACACCACCACTAAAAACAACAACAACGATAGCGACAACAAGAACATCACCCCACCACACACCCCCAACAACAATACTGTCGCTGCCGCCGACATCACTACCACCACCAACACCACCACAACAACAACAACACCCCAACAATAACATCAAGAACACTGCCAACACCACCAACAACAACAGATTATGTAAATAAAAGTAAGTAAATAGTTTACCTTTCATCGTGAGAAAGTGAGAGTGAATGAATGCTTCCATCACATTTTGGATAGGAATACAATAAGGTGAGATCATGGGTTCTCCAGACATCAGCGACTCCAGACTCTCCACCTGTGATCAGGTATTCACCACCACGACTCAGTATCATAGTCTACAACAACAGGTAAGTAAGGTATTATTAAAGCAGATTATACAAATGTATAGAATGGTTTCTGATTTAGGAGGCACAAGGCCAGTAATTCAAAGGGAGAGGAAAGTCAAAAAAATCAACCCCAGTGTATTACTGGTACTTTATTTTGTCAACCCCATAAGGATAAAAGGCAAAGCTAACCTTGGTGGGATTTGAACTCAGAACGTAAAGAGATGCCACAAAACATTGTTTGATGATCTACCGATACTAGCAATCCATCAAAATAATAATAATCATAATTGATTCTATTTTTGACACAAGGCCAATAATTACCCCAGTTCATTACCGGTACTTTATTTTATAGACCCTAAAAGGATGAAAGGCAAAATTAACCTTGGCGGGATTTGAACTCAGACCATAAAGGGACGTAACTATATGCTGCAAAGCATGGTGTCCGACCCTCTACCGATACTGCCAATCCACCGCCCCTATAATGATAATAATAATGACTTCTGATTTTGGCACAAGGCTAACAATTTTGGAAGAGGGGAAAGTCGATTAAATCTACCCCAGTGCGTAACTGGTACTTTATTTTATTGACCCAGTAAGGACGAAAGGCAAAGCTAACCTCCATGGTACTCCCGACAATAAGACCGTGGGTTGAATTCTTTGGATGAGCAGCATGTTATGTTTATCATTATGATTGGCAGATGGAAAGACCAATAGAAACATTGTTTCCATGGTCTGATCTGATGATCAACTCCTTTCTTCTACCATTGAAAGACCAATAGAAATATTATTGTTTTCTTGGTCTGATCTGAGAATCAGCTCCATTCTTCTACAAGGAGTTGTGACAGACAGATAGTATCAGTAATTGGAAGACCAATAGAAACATTGTTTTCTTGGTCTGATCTGAGAATCAACTCCTCGCCTTCCTTTGTTTTGTAACAACCCATGTTGACAAGAGGACGTAAAATGATGAGGATTATAATGATGTGTTCTGAGTGTGATAAGTTTGGAAAGTTTGGAAAGGAATGGTTTAAGAAATATCAATGCTATAACTCTTTTCATCATCATCATCATCGTTTAACGTCCATCTTCCACGCTTGCATGGGTTTGGACGGGAGTTTTCCCTCTTGAGGCAAGATTGGTTGTCCTGCTCGTATAGGACTGTCTGGCGGGTTTTCTACGGCTGGATGCCCTTCCTAACACCAACCACATTTACAGTGTGGACTGGGAGGTTTTTACCGTGTTACCTACACGGCCACATTACAGCGTGGACTGTGTGTTTTTTTGTCGTGACACCTACACGGCCTCATTTGTTTCGGACTGGATGTTGTGGTAGCAACATAACTTCACATTTAAGGGGGTGGTGTGGATGGGGTGGGGGTAGTGGGACGGGGTGTATTTTTGTTAGAGGTGCCTACTGACTGTAGGTTTCGCTTTGTACTTAGGTAAGGCGGGTCTTCTGTATTACTGTGTAGCGCCAAAGATCTCGGTCCAGTGACATTGTCTTGGAGAGGTGTAAGTGTGTGAGGTCGGAATTTATCAAGTCGTCCCAGGTTTTTCTGGGTCTGCCTACTCCGTGGCTACCATCTATTTTTATCGCCCTGCACTTTTTTATACAGCTGTTGTCTTTCATGCACATCACATGACCGTACCAATGTAGTCTTCTCTCGAGTAAACAACATCTGATCCCTCTTATTCCTAATTTCTCCCTTAGTTCGTTTATGCTTTGCCGTTCACGTATATTACTATTACACATCCAGCGGAGCATGCAAGCTTCGTTTCTCTCCAGTCTGCGAATATCCTCTGCACACAATGCCCAGGTCTCACTGCCATGTAACATTGCTGTTCGTATGCAGGCATCATACAGCCTGCCTTTCATTTGTAGAGAGAACCCTTTAGTGGCCAATAGTGGTATAAGCTCTCTGAACTTTTTCCATCTCGTTCTGACTCTAGCTCAGTACTTTCAGAGCACCCTCCCCCACTGCTGATTTTGTCACCCAGGTAACGGAAGGTGTCCACTATTTCTATAGAACCATCTGTGCAATGAGCTAGTATTCTGTGGCCACTTGCTGCTACTTATTGCACCAGAGCAGCGGCCACATATAAAATCTATATTCTTAGTTAACTTACCTGTGATCCCACTACATCTTTTATGCTTATTACCATATTTCTAATGAAAGCCACTGCCTATGGCTTTCAATTAATTTTGAAAATAATCAAGTATCTGAAGAATTTAGTAATATAACTCTCTCATTATTAAGCTGGTGTTTTGAACATAAAATTATGAGGGAAAGTTTATAGATAAATATAAACACTAACTCTTCCGATACCAACTTAGTCAAACATTTTTTTTTATATAAGAACCATATGTTAAATAACTATCTTAGAAATGAAATAATCAGTAATTTGAGTACAACCCTCAAATTATTCAATAATTAATTGAAATAAAGGGTTCTTATTTAAAATCTTGCATCATAATTTTATATAAGAACTATAGTTAAAAGACAATTAATAATGTTAGTAAATGCCTAAAACTTCTTCAGTAATGAACACAAGTAGAGTGTATATCATTAAAACTATTGCCACAGAAAAGTTAAAATTGTAGAACCAAGTGTGTTATTTACCAAAATATTGTCTTTGTGTTTGACATGCTGTAGAAGTCTGCCATTTACTGTGAAGCTGCAGATATTTCCTGAGTCAAATTTCACCAGAACAAATGCTTCTCTTGACATTGTAATCAATTCTGGGGAGGAACAATTCTTGGGAGGATCTAAAGATTGGAGCAAATCTCCTGTCAGGGTGTGAACAAGGCAAGGACCATCTGTAATAAAAAATAAAAAAAAGTGTCAACAAACATCATGTTTACGAAGCCGATCTCTCTTTTATGAAATGCTGAGGGGATAAAGTTAATACAAAGAATGAGATGCTCATATGCATAGAGATGCCATAAAATAGTCAATGACAACTTCTTTTTCCATCTTTTAAGACACTTCACCCTGTTTTATAAGCTATTTTATAGCATCCCTGCACATATGAGCACACCATTCTTTATATTACAAAAAAAAAATGTATATATATATAAATTTATATATACAGGTATGGGTGCAAATAAAATAACAGCAATCAGTATATAATGTGGAGGTTGAGAATATTTATGTTAACAGTTTGATTAAAGAAAAAGAAAGAGAGGGGCAGAGAATGCGAGAGAGAGAGTGTGTGTGTATAAGAGAGTGCAAGTGTGAGAGAGAGAAAGAAAGAAGTAAATGTATTAAATACTTTTATCGTTGCGTGTTGATCATATTTTGTAAGGCAGGAGTTTCTTAGTATTTAGTTGAAATAGTCTCCAAGATTAGTTTTGTGTTGTGTGCCAATGAGAGCAATGAAACAGAGATTACCAAAAACACAGCACTGACATCTTCTCCCAGGTTTTGCTGCAAACCTACAGCAACATAGTTAAGACTAACCCACTACATCTCATCCATCATAATATTTTTACTGGTTGATAAGAGTTTGACCTGAGAGAAAAAACTCTGACTTCATCTGTGACAAAAATACAACTTCCATTACCATAGATACCAGACAGAAAGGAAGACTGCCCCCTACAAAGCTGTGTCTCACAGGAGGTTTCTTGGGTACTTTAATGATAGCCACCCACACCTCAGTCTTATCATGTTGTAGTTACAGTTCCCAGCTATGTAGGTTTTTCTGGCCTTCTAAATGTCTATATCTAATGGAACGTTTCTTCTTTGACAGGAGTTCCAGTCCTATCAGGTAAAGCAACGTGAAATGAAGTGTCAAGCACAAGGACACAACATAACATGATACTTAGTCCAGAGTTGAGACCTGTCAGTTCCAGCTGGTTAGTCAAAGGAACAGCCTACTTATGAAATAATGTGTGACTGAATATTTCACAGACACAAATACCCTTTATGTAATTCTAAGGGAGATTCAATGTGATATGATGTGACGAAGTTGTGACCTTTAAATTATATATACAATCTATCTTGTATTAGTAAGTGGCTGAGTATTCCATGAACACATGTGCCTTTTATGTAATTCTCAGGGAGATTCAGCATAACAGTATGTATGTGACAAGGCTCTGTAGCCTTTGAATTATAATTTAGGTACAGTCCATCTGACAGGCAACCAAACAGTTTCCATCTACCCAATTTCACTCACAAGACATGGGTTGACCTGAGTCTGTGGTGAATGACACTTGTCCAAGATGCCATCCAGTGAGATCGAACCCAAGACCTAATGATTGTGAAGTGAACTTCTTAACCATTTGGTCATAACAACAACACCAATAACAACTGGTAAATAACTTGGCTTTGTAATTCAATAATTAAGATCTGTGTTAAAATGAAATATGACAGTTATTAAAAGTAGATTAATGGCTTTCAAGTGCATAATTTTGGTTTTTGTAACAAAGGAAAGTAATTAAGATCTGGAATAGAAACAATTAATTACACAATTTATAGAACTTTCAAGTTGGTCATTCAGCTTTCATGGGTCCAAAAAGATTTTGACTAAATTAAAATATTTTAAGAGTTTGATTAGAAATTTTAAATAATAATAATGGCTTCTGATTTAGGCACAAGGCCAGCAATTTTCGAGGGGAAGGGAAAAAGTGATTAAATCGATTCCAGTACATTACTGGTACTTTATTTTATCGACTCTGTAAGGTTGAAAGACAAAGCTATCCTCGGCAGAATTTGAATTCAGAATGTAAAGGGTCCTAACTATGTGCCACAGAGCATGTTGTCTGACACTCTTCTGATACTGCCATTCCACTTCCTTTATTGGTCATAAGGGTCCTACAGTACAATAGTCAAACACATAAGAAAATAACAAATATGAGACCTTGTGGAATATTTACACTAAGTAAAAGAGGCAGTGGTGAATAACAACAACAACAACAGTTTCTAACATAGGTATAAGATCAGATATTTGTGGGAAAGGGTTAGTAGATTGTATGACTGGTACTTTATTTTATCGACCTTTGACAAATGAAATGTAAAGCTGACATCAAGTGGATTTGAACTCAGAACTCAGAGCTCTGGAAGAAATACCACAAGACATTATTTCTAACAATCTAATGTTTCTGTCAATCCACCACCCTTAAAAATAACCTATATCCCTCATGAGATGGATTTGAACCCTTGACCTAATGATAACTACTAGATGTCACCTTCAGTCTTCTGTTCAGCAACTGATCTAACAGTTATTACCATCAATATTATTTCTTATTCCATTTTGTTGTTCCTCTCCTAACATTTGGTTTGCTAGATATCAAGCTGTCTCCTGCAGCCGTAAGTATATCCAGAACCTTTTGTATGATTTTTTGCTCTACCAAGAAAACAAGGTATGAGTAGAGTCAGGAAATCCACTTCTATATCTAACATCTTCAACCCACCATTCAAACTTCTAGTTACTGACCTTAATTAAAAAATTATAATTGGATGATAAAAAACGTTTACAGGAATTGTAGATTTTCTAAATTTAGTATTTTAGGTCTTGATTGTCAGTATTGGTAGAGGGTCGGACGCGATGCTTTGCAGCACAGTTACGTCCCTTTACGGATTGAGTTCAAATCCTGCCGAGGTTAACTTTGCCTTTCATCCTTACGGGGTCAATAAAATAAAGAACCAGTAATGTATGGGTAATTGCTGGCCTTGTGCCAAAAGTAGAAACAATTATTAAAAAATATTTTCTTCCAGGTGGAAAGGTACTTACTTCTGGACCCACTGATGACCAATCCTAGCTCAGAAAGAACAGCCACACAGATGACCTCAGTTTGGTGACCAGTCAATGTAGCTTTAGGTGTTGGCTTCTCAACAGCTGAAACAAAGACAGCATCTGTTATTCAATTATACAGTCTCAATACAAAGTTTATACATTAAAAAATGAAAAAAAAAAATTAATTTAATTTAATTTAATTTAATTTAATTTAATTTAATTTAATTTAAAAAGAAATATATATATATATTTCCAAATAATAAATATATATTGAAATCAATTTTCATTGATAAAAGATTTGGGATTTTTTTAAATTGTCCAGTTAGAAGGTACAATGACATGAAGTTGGTGATCTGCAACAAGGAGGAAAGCCTCATATAGTGTCATGTTGTGCATGTGGTGTGTGTCTGTGAAAGCTGTCCCATAGGTGAGTGCATGTGTGTCATGTGGTGTGTGTCTGTGACTATGTCAATCTACCAATGGTGGTGTTAGTTAATGTGTTATCTGACCAAACCACTTTACATATTGTTAAACTCTGAACCAGATGACAGGTATGGTCACAACCATTTATCTAATATCTTTGTTTCTGACCTGATCCCTTCTAGTTTGGTCAGCTGTGTACCAGAGACATCTCATTTACATAATGACTCAGGCTTTCTGGGCAAAGCAGCATTATAAAAATGATGGAAACAACTCTTGGTAAAATATTCTTTAGGTGCTTTTAGACATTAGACAATAGCCATGGCCATGCTGGGGCATCATAATCTTCAAGGTGATTTTTGTTGAATGTTATTTCATACTTATTTTATTGAGGAGGATAAAAGGCAACGGTATACCAGCAGCAGTTAGGGAGGTAGGTATAGATATAAAACGAGTGTCAAAGGTCATGTTGCAGAATGTCAAAGATCATGTTGTTGCTGTAGCAGATATCTTTTGAGGAGGAGAAAGAAATTTACAAAGATTACAGCCTAGAATTTAAAAAAAAACAACAAAAAAAACAAACAAAAATAAAGTCTGTTTTGAGCACAAAAGTGCCCCAGACTGATCTTTTTCCAATATTATATGTCATTAAAAAGCAGAGAACAACACGCCCTTCTAGGATGTGATGATGCTAGTCCCTCACAATATTCAACTACTGCTGGTACACACATTCAACTGAAAGGACAAGAGCAATATGAAATAAAATGTTACCCGTCCTGTATATTGAACCAATGATCACCCTCACTCCCCCCAAAAACAATGGCTTCAGAGAAACACTACAAAGAACAGAATTTGTGTGATTTAAATTTTTTTTTTTTCAAAGCTTCAGCTATATAACATTTTAATATTAACATGATCACCATTATCATTTAACATCCATTTCCTCTGCTAGCAAGGTTTGGACACATTGTCACAGACCAAGTCAGTCACTTAATCAGAGCCATTGATCTTGATCTCTACAAAGTGAACCAGGCACATTTTATAATAACACCAACACCAGAGACATTGTCACGTCTTTGGCACAGCTAAAGAGTCTCCTCTACTCTTTGGCAAGTTTTCTTCAGATAAGTGCCCTTCCTATCATATACCACTTTACAGAGTGTACTATGTGTATTTAACATGACACCAGCAATAGGAAGATTTTTGTAGTCTTGAAACAACTGAAGAGTCCTTTCAACCTTTTTTCGCATGGTTTCTAGACCTAGAAATATCGTTAAAAATATAGGTACTTACTTCCAATATCTCCAATTATTGCTTGGTTACGTGCATTGAATTGCCAGACCATCACAGTGCAGTCTTTGGAACCGGTAACAATGTAACAGTCATAGTTAGTATTATTCTCTGACTTAGTGATGCAAGTAACTATGTCAAAGTGCCCATATATGACTTGAACTATTCTTGCTGAAAAAAATAAGGAAAACGTTTAAGAAACAGAAACACTGAGTCATAGAAACATATATGACAATGGTGCAAACAAATGAGCTAACTGTTCTTCTTTCAATCAATTTATTTATATATATATATCAATTTCCTAAAGCTATTATTATTTTTGTTATTATAGTTATTTTCTGCATTTTGAGTCCCACATTTGAAATATATATATATATATGGAGGCACATGGCTTAGTGGTTAGAGCATTGGGCTTGCAATCAAAAGGTTGTGAGTTCAATTCTTAGACTGGGTGATGTGTTGTTTCCTTGAGCAAGACACTTTATTTCACATTGCTCCAGTTTACTCAGCTGTAGAAATGAGATGATAGGGACTGGGGTCATTCCACTGCAAAATGGACGTGGAGGTGCCACGGCAAAAAAGCACCCAGCCCACACTGTAAAGAGGACATGTAGGCGCCATGGAAAAAGAAGCACACAGCACTCACTGTAAATGAGGTTGGTGTTAGGAAGGGCATCCAGCTGTAGAAATCAAGCCAGAATCAGTTCCCGTCCCACCCTTGCAAGCAGGGAAAAGCGGACGTAAAATGATGATGATGATATATATATATCAAATCTGGGAATGCAGAAAATAACTATAACAACATAATATTAACTTAAGAAAATCAGGTAAAATATCCCTAGGGGCAGAAAAAAGTGGCTCGCAGTTATTTTCTGTGTTTGGACTCACATATTTCAAATTTCAATTTGTTCAAGAGTATTGATAAATATGATTTATCAATATCGATATGATTTATATATATATATGTGTGTGCGCGCTTGCATGTGTATGTGTGTATTACTGCAATTCCAACAGGCACACACAAGATAGATTAACCCTTTAGCGTTTAAACTGGCTGTATCCAGCCAGAATTCTCTCACCTCTTTCTGATCAAACCAGCCATAATTGGCTGCTCATACTTATGTTAAGGTATTGTTCTCAAAATAATATCAACATTTTGTAGATTCAATATTATGTGAGATAAAGTGCTTCCCATGAAAACACAATAGTAAATATAGAGTAATGTAAAGGCTAAAGGGTTAAGGAGACGTATAATACAAACCTTTTAATCCTTTCACTTAAAAATTACTATAGAGACTAACCTAAATTTACTAGCTGTCAGCCAAAATCTAAAAACAATGGATTTAGGAAGCCAAATGAAAGATTGTCTTATGTTGTTGGATCTTGTCATTCCCACCCCTATAATGATTAAAAATTCAACTCAAATGGGACAAACCCGTCTAACCCATGCTAGCATGGAAGATAGACATTAAACGATGATGATGATTATTTAACTGACATAACTTAAATATTAGAGGTGTTGGTCAATACTGGAGTGCATTAGAGGCTGTAAATGTATCTACAAAATAATTACTATAAAAAAGATTTATAAAAAAAAAACAAAAAAACATTGTGATGGTTGGGTAATTTAGTAAAATCATTAAAAAATAATTACCAGAATCAGTAGCAAAGATACGGAAACTTTTATCCCAAAATCCACAAGCAAAAATGAACCTGTTATCTGCTGTAGTAACAAAACTGGAGTGAGTAACTTTGAGTCGTTGGTCAAAGTTGTCTCCGAGAGTCCTTCGATGTAAACCAGTATTTTGAGCTACAAAACAAAACAATACATATACATGTACATGTATATATATACATAAATACACACACACACAAATAACAAAACAAACAGCACAGTACATGGAAGAAATATATTAATTTAACACTTGAAATAGCAGGAAGAGAGACTTAATGTTTTGGACACTAGTCATTCATCAGAAGACAGAGTTAGAAATAGAAGATAAATAGAAAGTAAAGAGTGATATGAGAAAGGAATGTGGAAAATGAGAAAAAAAATTGGGGAGGAAAAAAGAACAGATGCATATTCAGTCGGCCATCTTATATGCGGATAGATAGATAGACAGATAGATAAATATATGATGGGCTTCCGCTCAGTTTCCATCTACCAAATTCTACCCACAATGTATTGTTCACCCTGAAGCTACAGTATAAGATACTTTCTCAAGGTGCCACCCAATAAACAATGGTGTAATTATTGTTGGTAATAAGAAGATAACAACAACAATAATAATAATAATAATCAGAAGTGACAGCAAGTTATTTTTGTGTAACAGAATTCTGTAGTTCCAGAGTAAGAAAGGAAATCAGCCACCAAGGTTCAACTGACATACACAAAAGTGACATGCTGCACTCAATAACCTCACTGGCTCTTTAGGTCGTTAATCATAATAAATCCATGTCTAATGTAAAAGCTGTTGAGATCAAAACATAAGAATGGGTCAGTTCAGTCTATAAAACTGCCCCACCCCCTCTCTCAACTGATTTAGTGGAAACTATTATTGAGTTTGTCAGGTTAACAGTGATCAATATCTTCACAGGAAAGTGTCATGTTACACTGTCATACATTGAAATAATAGAGACATTATACTATAGTGGGTGTCACCAAACTATAGTGGGTGTCACCAAACTAAAGAAAGTGTCACTTAACTATAGTGGGTGTCACCAAACTAAAGAAAGTGTCACTTAACTATAGTGGGCATTTCCAAACTAAAGAAACTTAAGTGGGCATCACCGAAATATAGTTGATGACAACAAACTATAGTGCATATCATCTAACCTGAGAGGGTGTCACCAAACTGAAGTAGGTGTCACCAAACTGAAGTAGGTGTCACCAAACTGCAGTGAGTGTCACCAAACTGAAGTAGGTGTCAACAAGCTGAAGTGGGTGTCACCAAACTGCAGTGAGTGTCACCAAACTGAAGTAGGTGTCAACAAGCTGAAGTGGGTGTCACCAAACTGCAGTGGGTGTCACCAAACTGAAGTAGGTGTCATCAAACTGAAGTAGGTGTCACCAAACTGCAGTGAGTGTCACCAAACTGAAGTAGGTGTCAACAAGCTGAAGTGGGTGTCACCAAACTGCAGTGGGTGTCACCAAACTGAAGTAGGTGTCACCAAACTGAAGTGGGTGTCACCAAACTGAAGTAGGTGTCACCAAACTGAAGTAGGTGTCACCAAGCTGAAGTGGGTGTCACCAAACTGCAGTGGGTGTCACCAAACTGTAGAGAGTGTCACCAAACTGAAGTGGGTGTCACCAAACTGTAGAGGGTGTCACCAAGCTGAAGTAGGTGTCACCAAACTGTAGAGGGTGTCACCAAACTGCTGTAGATATATCCCAGTGATATCTATCTATAGCTAGGTGGGTTGATACCAACAATAAGCAGCAAACAGTGAAGATCAAGTCAACTAGATATCTAAATGAAACTGCCATATCAGCTTTTTTAAAAATTCAACATTGACGCCAACAACAGAAAGGTAGAGAGATAGTGTGTATAGAGATGAAAACATAGAATTGGACATGTAATTAGGAACAGAAAAAGACCTGCCAAAATGAAAGGGACGGAAGGAAGTTTAGTCTGGTGTTTCAAAGTTTATTCTTTCTGGTTCTTTTACAGTTTTGTCAAGAGAGAAAGGGTGTGAACACAACACTTTTCAGGGCTTTTGAGACTGATTAGAGACAAGATAATCTTAAACCATCATCTGAATGTTTGTAACAGGGTGACCAGATAGTGGTGTTAAACCAGGTGATGTATTAAGTCTATCACCTAACAACAGGGTGGACTCCACTAAAGATACCCAAGGACCAGATAGTGGTGTTAAACCAGGTGATGTATTAAGTCTACCACCTAACAACAGGGTGGACTCCAGATACCCAAGGACCGGATAGTGGTGTTAAACCAGGTGACGTATTAAGTCTATCACCCAAATCTGCCACAGCAAGATTTTAACTCAAAGAACTATGAGCTGGAACAATCACTTCAAGGCATCTCTAACAATTCTAACAATTCACCACCATGAACTGGTACTTTATCTTATTTATTAAACCAGGGGAGATAGAAACACAGAATTGGAATTGCTGGGATTTGAACTCAGGGTGAAGAGAGCTAGTGCAAATGTCAAGATATTTAATCTGATGCTCTAAAAACTGTCAATTCACTGTCTTGGGTTGCAAGAAAAAAATAAATAAGGGATTCTTTAACCCTTTCATTACAATATTTCTAATGAAAGACTGCCTATGGTTTTGAAAATAATGAATAATTGGATGGATTTAGCAAGCAGGTTTTTAGAACAAAACTTAACAAAGGTTCTTACATAAAATTATGATTGAAGGTCTTTAAAAACAGTTTTGTATCATAGAAGCAGAAGGGGGGGGGGGATTATGTGAATTGGTATGATAAGCCTCAAGGGGTTTTAAAAGTTATTGAAACTTACCAAACAGATGATCCATAAGAACTGGAAGTTCAGCATCTTTTTCATGTTTGTCAGAAGAGAAACTTGTTGGTGTTCCTTGCTCTAAACAGATGATAGTAAAATATTGTGACATTAACATAACAAATGCAACAAATATTAATAATAATTGTTTCTACCTTTGGCACAAGGCCAGCATCCTAGTGCATTAACACTAGCACTTTACAGAATTTACTGAGTGTAATGTGTTGTGGCACAAGCAATAGCACTTTACAGAATATGAGTGGTTTATTGTAGAACCAGAACTAACTCTTTACAGAGTGTACTGGGTGTAGTTTATTGTAGCACCAGTACTAATACTTTACAGAGTCTACAAGGTATATTGTATTGGTGCACCATTAATACCAATTTACAGAGCGTACTGGGTGTAGTGTATTGTAGAACCAGTACTAATACTTTAGAATGTACTAGGTAAATTGTATTGGGACACCAGCAATACCATTTTACAGAGTGTACTGTGTGTATTTTATTGAGGCACTAGTATTACTAATTTACAGAAAGTAGCTGGCGCATTTTATTGTGGCACCAACACTACCATTTTAATACCTGCCAAATCATGTATACTTACGTTGGTAGTTTGTATTCCATTTGTTAACTGCAAAGTTATGGTTGCAGGTAATGGTGATTACTGCCGGAGTTGGAACCATTGGGTGAGTGTTGGCAGCAACGTGGGTGATTGGGGAGTTGGAGAGGAACTTCATTAGCATACAAAGGTCATCTTGTACACTGCTGAACATCATGGGAGTCTACAAGGAAGAAACAACAATGATAATGAGAGGAAAAGAGAAGAGGAAAGGAAATTGATGTTTTAGCTTACTCTGAAATCAAATGAAATTTACATCTTATACCTATGTAGGTTTAGTTGGTCTCCTACAAGGTTGCATCTCACAGGAGATTTCTTAAGTGTTCTAATGATAGGGTCCTCGGTCCTATAATGTTCTTGTTACAACCCACACCTATGTAGGTTTAGCTCATATTAGGTTGTATCACACATATGGTTTCTCAGGTGTTTTAATGATGGGGGCCCCCCACTCCTATCATGTTATATATACATGTCTGTACATCTGATCAGGCCTTAATGTTTACAAATTTAGTAATCAGTCATTTGTAATCATTTATGCCATTGGAAGGCCGAGCAGATGTAGGGATGTATTATTTCCAATAAAATGATATGTTCAGATATGAAAGCAGAAGGTAGCCTACATAATGTGAAATATCATTAATATATAACTATAAAACTATATGCATACATGCAGATTTAAAGCACTCACATAAACACATGTATGTATATACATATATTTATGCATACATACATATACAGCATGTTTTGTATAACATATGAAATATACATGAGTTATTAAAATATATAACAATTACATTTGTAAAAAATACTAATATAACATTTTTATGTATACATATTACTTGCATGACATGTGTGTCTCACACACACATACACATATACACACACACACATATACACACACACACATATACACACACATGTATGTATATATATATATATATATATATGTAGGAGGTGAGTTTTATTGTAGCACAATAAAGCAATGCAAATATCAGATAAGTAGCACTCAACAGTTTATTGGACTGGAGTATATATAAGAAGAAATTAAAAGATGGTTAAAAAAGTTCCATGTATTTTATTATGCGCATTCCATATGTTGATTAGACACTACCTTGCTCACAAGTGTTTTTTTAAGCTTCATATCATGTCTCCCGATTTTATCTGATGAGAACGCAAATATCGTCCCTGGATGATATTTGTTTTTGAAATGCGCATAATAAAATACATGGAACTTTTTTAACCATCTTTTAATTTCTTCTTATATATATATAAACATATTCATGTATATAAGTTATATTTAAAAAAGAAAAATCATCATATTTAACAATCCTTGTTTAAAAAAAAAAACATTTACAAATTATATTCTTTTTTAACAGGCAGAAGACCAGTGTATATGGTGGTGGTGGTGGTGATAGTCGTTAGCAGTGTAAACTGACCATATCATTATTTTTATTACTACTAGCATGTTATCTGGCATATTTTGGGTAATTTGGGGAGTATATATTTTTCATAGTGGGTAAAATCAAATAATGTTACATAGGTAACATAATTATAATTTCACAGTGGGATATATATATATAAACATTGGAGAGTTGAAATGCTTAGAAAATATAGAAAATCTCAAATGCAGGGAAATAGCTGTGAATACAGCTTTAGAAAATGAAGTAAAATACTCCTATAGGTGGAAAAAGTGACCAGCAGAGTTCAATTCTCTGTAGCAGCTGCTAACTACTTTTTCCATCTAGAGGAGTATTTTACTAGATTTTTGAGCTGTGTTCACAGTTATTTTCTACATTTTCTAAGCATTTATACACATACACACATACATATGCTTATGTACAGTACACATTTCCCCGTACATAAGCATGTGTATACATACACAGCACCATCATCATGTGTGTATATATATATATAAAAGAAAAATGAATGAAAAGAAAATACACAAATTTATAAAAAATATTACAACCATCACCATAACTAAGATACTCATAAAGCAAAGATACTGCAACCACCACTACAACCAAACCTGTACACACCATTACCAACATCACTACAAGTAACATGCCTACAGCATTATAGTGTGTTAGTAGCTATTGGTGTTAATAAGCAACTACAAAAAGAAATAGAAAAAAAAATACGCAAGAACATTTCCAATTTCGTACATTGTCGAAGAAAGAGATAGAGGAGAATATATATACACGTATATATATATATATATATATAGAGAGAGAGAGAGAGAGAGAGAGAGAGAGAGAGAGAGAGAGAGAGAGAGAGAGAGAGAGAGAGAGAGAGAGAGAGAGAGAGAGAGAGAGAGAGAGAGAGAGAGAGAGAGAGAGAGAGAGAGAGCTTAGTTTAGTAAATCTATTTCCAAGTATACACCTGGTACACATGTTTCATTGCTGCTGGTGGAGGTTATAGAAATACAAGGCAGAAATTGAACTTAGAGGGATGAAGCTATAATTACTCTACTATAAAACATTTAGCCCTATGATATGCTGTAAGCCCTAGAAGGACATATTCCACAAATATAAAAGTAGATTTTAAAATGTCCTTAACCTTTTTGATTCTTACCCAGCCCAACCCAAGTTAGGTTCCATGAAACAAAACACTCCATTTTAAAGGGTTCATGTTTATAATAAAAAATTTCAAAAATAATGTTAAGGTACTGTCTTAGTAATGAAATGATTAATGATTTTAGTAAATCCCTCAAAATTCTTCATTGATTAATTGAAATAGAGTGTATCTCATTGGAAATACATTTATAAAAGAGTTAAACTAGTGACTCCCAACCTGAGGTTTATAAACTATTAGGAGTCCACAAATAAGCTGAGGTAATAATTTCAAGTGATTACTGTATATTGTATGTATAATTACTTATGATAAGGTTGGTAAAAATAAACTGAGGTCTGTGGAAAAATTCATTTAACCCTTTGGACCATATTTCTAACAAGAATATACAGCCTTCATATTTTAACTAACAAAACAACCAAGAATTATGAGCTTTAGTGAAAAAAACTAATCTCAGCTTAATAATAAAAGACAAATATTTAACTACTGATATCTAATATTTGCCATATAATAATGAGATTTTAGTCTGAGGCTTAAATTTATATTTGAACACTTTAATAAAGGTGTGGCTTAGTGGTTAGAGAATTGGATTCGCAATCGTCAAGTTGCAAGTTCGATTCCCAGACCAGGCAAGGCACTTTATTTCACATTGCCTTTCCTGTGACCGGTAGATAGTATCAGCAATGGAAAAACCAATGGAAACACTGTTTGCTTGGTCTGATTTAATGAATTCCTCCCAAGTTGGTAGTCATATTTTGTTGATTGATCGAGCAGTGAGAAGATTTCTTTAAATAAAAAGAGTGTTTAGTAGTGAAAGGGTTGGGAACAAATTCTTTAATGATTTCCTTAGACAACTGTTGAATTGGTTAGCCTATACAACTTGCAATCACACAGGAAAACATAGATGCTGTAGTTAATGTTGTTTAGCCCCAGAGTAGTCAAAATCCAGTATATCTATGATCAAAGGCTCTCTATCTATGACCATCCTTGTCTATTATTAAGACACAGTGTATCTAGGATAACATTATCTAATATATAGAATAGTAGTTAGCATAAGTGGCTATAGTTGTTGTTTAGCCCCATGTTAGCCCTGATTCAGTAGACCTGTTATCTAATATGTTCCACTTATGACAATATCACCTTATATTTAGGCATAGTGTATCTAGGACCATATTATTTAATGTGTCCTTTCTTGTCATTGTTGTTGTTTAGCCCCAAGTCAGTCTTGATCTATGATAGTAGACTTATGATGAAAGATGTTCCAGCTATGATCATCCTGTCTTTTATTCAGACATAGTATCTTGGGCTATACTATCTAAAGCATTTTGACTTTTTTTAAAGACAATAGTCCAGTGAGTTTGAGAATGTGACACACACTGCACAGAAAAGGATGTGGGGGTTTTGCAATGCAAATAATTTTTCTAAATTTTCCTATTTCTCTTTATACCCAAACATATTTGATATTAAAAGTGGGGAGAACACTTTAAGGTACTGCAATGGACAAGGATAAACAAAAAGTTTAAGAACAACTGTAACTGTATAGAGTAATTTGAAAGTGATTTGGCTATTATTTCTAACAAACCAATAAGTTAGATGGGGTAAGAAAATATAAAATTACAATAAAATTAGTACTAATTGGTACTAACATATCAACGATTATATTAACTCTTGATTGTAAACCCTGCCCGAAACAAAACCACCCAACATAATTTTATATGAAAACATTTTGTTCAGAGTAAGTTAAGCAACTATCTTAAATAAATAATTAATAATTTTAGTAAATCACTCAGATATTGCTAATTAATTAATCGCAGTACAGTAAATTTCATTAGAAATATGGTAACAAAAAAATGTTAAAAAATATTCATTATGAATGCACTTAAATGAACATTACGGATCATAATAATAATAAAAAAACACCCAAAACAAAACATATATAAAACAAAGAAAATTAGCATATTTAATTTTGAATTCAGTATATTAGTTTATTTATTTATTGTTTACCCTCCTTACCATGAATTGAATTAGGTACATTTCTAATGTATTTTAATTCCTCACAGAGGAATAATTAATCTTGGTTTCAGAACATTTTTGTTTTTATGGGTTTCGATAAATAATCACAGAACTAGGCTGTGTGATAAGGATATATCTATTCGTCTCTCTCTCTCTGTCTACACACACACACACACACACACATATATATAACAAAGAGGCTGTGGTAAGAAACCAAGTGGACCATAACGAACCAGAGTGCTCGATACTTAATGTAGTAGAGTGGGTAATAGGAAAAGAGTCAGGACCCCCAACGGCTGAGCTCCAGCCATTTTGACAGCTAGATCTGAACGCGCGCACACACACACATATATATACATACATTTATGAAAATGCACACACATATATATGTATATACACATATATATATACATTTACGAAAAGTTTGGGACCTGGATGGCTGAGCTCCTACCGTTTCAACAGCTGGATCTGAATGAAGCTGTTGAAACGGCAGGAGCTCAGCCGTTGGGGTCCCACATTTTTCATATTTCCCACACTACTACCGCAAGTATAAAGTACTGTGGTGAGTAATGGTCTAACTGGTTTTTACTGCATCTATTCTGCTTCCATTCTGATATATATATATATTGCCATTGGGGTACCAGAAGACAAGGCTGATCTTCAGGCATTTGCTGACAGCTCAGCACCAAAGGGTGCTCTCCGCCTTGGTCGACCTGGTCCAAAACCCAGACTCATCAGGCTGTCTTTTTCGGACCCCACTGAAGCAATTTCATATCATCTGGCTTCTGTTAAAGCTGGGCGTGAAAATTGGATTACCTTCCGAACACGCCCAGGCCTACCACCTGATGTACATCCAAGCTATGTGCTGCAGCTTCCTTGAATCGGAACTCAGCACAACATGAAAGTTTTAGTCTGTGTGATGATGGGGAGATCTGGAGATTTGTTAAGGCTGGTAAAACGTGGAAGAGAGATACCAGCTGGTCTGAGTGTGCTCTACCCACAATAACTAGCAATAAAAAAACTGCAACAACTCTGGGAAACTAAACCAGAACAACCTGCCATCCACTACACACCATCATAAACTGCAAGCAGGGTACAAATTGTTGTCCTTAAATGCTTGCAGTTTATGCAACAAGATACATCTGTTTAACTCCTACGTCAAAAGCATCGACCTGACTTCATCACAGTCACGGAAACATGGGCATATTCCTTACTCTATGATGGGGTTTTCAGCATTACTGGGTACAACCTGTTCCGCAAGGACCGCATTAATCGCCGTGGTGGTGGTGTGATGGTCTACATTCGTTCAAATTTTTCGGTAATTCCTTGCACTGATTTGAACGAATCACAAGAAGAAGTTTTTTTCTGTGACATACGTATAACCATGTCAACACTTCTGCTTGGTGTTGTTTATCGCCCCCAAACTACCATCAGGACATACATCTTTGCGATATCCTCAGAACTGCTGCCAGGAAAACAGCCACTGATGTGTTTATTGCAGGTGACTTCAATCGTCCTGAGATCGATTGGGAAACCTTCTGTTGGCCACAAAGTGAAAACGATTTCCTTGAGTTAGTGCTGGACTCAAACTGGTCACAAGTAGTCACCTCTCAACAAGAGGTGACAACACTTTGGACCTGCTCTTCCCCACTACTCCTGAAGTGGTTATCAGTTGTACTACTGAGGAACCTCTAGGCAACTCTGATCATGCTATGATCATTGACAATCTGGCTCTTGCGGGCAGCAACAAAATCCAGAACCATCTCCAATCTGCTTGCTTTGATTGGAAGAAAGCAGATTGGAACTTGTACTGCACTGAGCTACAGCGCCCAAACTGGCATGAGTTCTATAACTCTGGAGATGTGAACACTATACTCCAGAGCATCTTGGACTCAATATGGATAGTGTGTGCAGCATCAGTGCCACGTAAGCAGAAAAAAAACCACCCCAAAAGTGCAATTTGGGAAACTTCAGTGGTCCGACTTGCCAGGAAAGAACGTCAGAATGCTGAACGGGAATATAAACTGCATAAATCAGATGCCAACAGAAAAAAGTGGAATAAATCTTCCAACCATCTCAAGCAAGTGACAAAAAAGGCAGTACTTGAATTTGAATAGGGCAAAGCAACCAATCCTGACAGTAAGGTGTTCTGGAAATATGTACATTAAAAGCAGAGACCTCACTCTCCAGTTGGTCTTCTTCGCAATCCCCACACAAGCCAGATCACTGATGATCCCAAAGAATGCGCAGAACTCATTGCTGAGTGCTATGCAAACATTTTTACTGTTGAAAACCAGAATGTACCATCTCACCATCTCTAACATCAAATTCCATAACAACTATGGAATTTACACCTGCAATGCTGCGACGTCAACTTAAGAATAAGCGCAACTATGCCTCCCCTGGTCTTGATAGTGTTACATACCTGCTTCTCAAACGTGGCGGGTATTTCCTTTTGCGCCAGCTTTCTTTCTTCTTTCAATACTGTCTCAACAATGGTGCTACTCCGGAGCAGTGGAAAACTGCCAGTGTCATTCCCCTGTTCAAAAAGGGCGACCGCACATCACCTGTCAACTATCGTCCAGTGAGTCTTACTAGCTGTATTGCCAAACTGATGGAATCCTGTGTCAGAGAAACACTTTGGAACTTTTGGAGCTCCCACAGCCTCATCCGGCCTTCGCAATTTGGATTTATCCCTAACTCCAGCTGCTGTGATCAGCTTATCGAGTTCCTTGAAGACATTACCCGGATCACTGACAGCGGCACATGGGTGGATGCTGTTTACCTTGACTTCACTAAGGCTTTTAATTCTGTGCCACACAAGACTTATGGCGAAACTCTCTGCAATGGGTGTGAAGGATGATCTTTTCAACTGATTGAAATCCTTCATTCTCAGCCGAAAAGAGGTAGTCACGGTTCTAGGACAGCATTCTTCACCATATGAGATGTCATCTGGTGTACCACAGGGATCTGTTCTTGGTCCCTTTTGTTTATTGCATACAATAATGACATAGATGCCAACTTAAAGAATGCCACGGTACTGAAATATGCAGATGACATCAAGCTGTACCTTGAAATCAAAAGGACAGATCCTGAAATCTATAACTCTTTCCTACAATCAGACCTGGACACAATGCAACAATAGATCACAGACTGGCTGTGGACAAGTGTAGCACCATGCATTTTGGGAGGAAAAAATCCAGCGTCCACATACTCCCTCTACAACACTGATATCAAGAAGTCCTCTTGTGAACGTGACCTGGGCATTACTGTCAGCAGCGATTTGCGTTGGACAAAGCATGTCTCTAAGATTGTCAAGAACGCCGAGGGTATCTTGACATCACTCAACAAGACCTTTGTTAGCCGCTCTCCAGCCATCTATTTAAAGCTGTATACAGCTATGGTACGACCACACTTGGAATTCGCATCATCAGTCTGGAACCCCTATCTTGTTCAGAACATTGACCTCCTGGTGCATACCCTCCATCAAACACCTACCATACTCTGAACGCCTTGCTTCCCTGGGCATGCATTCATTGAAGCTCCGACGTCTGGCAATGGACTTGGTAAACACCCACAAAGTTATTAACCATCTCGCCAAAAACAACCCTGAGCACCTTTTTGATCTCCATGTGTCTAACACACGTAGACTTGCCTACAAAGTCAGAAAACAGCACAGCTCCCATGACTTTCGGAAACATTTTTTCATGCTTAGAGTTGCTGAAGCATGGAACAAACTGCCTGCGTCAGTTGTTAGCTGCCGAGACACAGCTTCCTTTAAAACCCTCATGCTTCCCGAAATTCGCCCAAACTACACCTGATGTCCCCCTTCCATACACATGCACACGTGTATATCATGACTCATGCACTGTTCATTTTCCTGATGTTTGTACATTACCCTATGTACTATACATACACTTTTGATGAGTTGTAGTGCACCTGAGCACTGTACACAATATTTTCATTTTATTATATACACACATATATATACATACCAATATACATATATACACACACACACATAAATATATATACACACAACAAATATACATATACACACATATATATACGTATTCACACACATATACATATACACATATATATACACACACACATATATATATATATACAAATATACATATACACATAACTACATATATAAATATACACATACATATATATGCATATATATATCTATATGCATATATACTTATATACCTATATATATATATATATATATAACGAAGGAAATGTGGTAAGGAACCAGGTGGACCATATCGCACCAAAGTACTCAATACTTAGGGTAGTAGAGTGGGTAATAGGAATGAGTAGGACCCCGACGGCTGAGCTCAAGCCGTTTTGACAGCTAATTCTGGACTGATATATATATATATATCATCATCACCGTTTAACGTATACATATACATACACACATATATACATATATTTATATACATACATACACATATATATATATACATACATATATATATATATTTATATACACACATATATATATACATACATATATGTATATTTATATACATACATACATATATATATATTTATATACATATATATATATATATACATACATATATATATATTTATATATATATATATATATACATACATATATATATATTTATATACATACATATATATATATACATACATATATATATATTTATAAAATACGTAGTTAAGAAAGCCACAACAATGCAGAGGGAAATCTCGAGGTAGGAAGTGAATGATAGATAGGAGAAACAGGTGAAAGTGAAAATTGAGAGAGACAAAGATGAAAACAAAACAAAGGTAGAAGGGTTACCGTAGTGGAGATTTAATCCTAATATTTCGGGCTCACGCCCATCAACGGGGGAAAGTTCCAAAAGGGGGGGAACAGGCCAAGCGGAGAAAGTTGTGATGTCGTTAAGACAGGAATGCCGTTATTACAGCGTGTACTGTCTGGTTTTTTTGTCGTGACACCTACACAACCTCATTTATTTAGGACTGGATGTGGTACCAACATAACTTTACAGACAAAGGGGTGGTGTTGATGGGGGTGGTGGAGTTGGGGTATTGGGAGGGGAGTGTATCTTTGATTTAGAGGTGCCTACTAACTGTAGGTTTCGCTTTGTACACATATATATATATATATATTTATATACATACATACATATATATATATGCATACATATATATACATATATATATATGTATACATATATATGCATACATACATACATACATATATATATCTTAGGGCATCCAGCTGTAGAAATCAAGTCAGAATCAGTCCCCGTTCCACCCTTGCAAGCAGGGAAAAGCGGACGTAAAATGATGATGATGATGATGATGATATATATATATATATATATATATATCCCGTATGAGTAAGACAAGGTCAGCCGACCGGACACTGCCCACAACAGGACAACCCGTCTAACCCATGCTAGCGTGGAAGAACGGACGTAAAACGGTGATGATGATGATGATGATATATATATCTATATACTTATATGTACATACATACATATATTCAGATACGTACATATACATATCATCATCATCATCATCATCATCATTTTACGTCCGCTTTTCCCTGCTTGCAAGGGTGGCACGGGAACTGATTCTGGCTCGATTTCTACAGCTGGATGCCCTTCCTAACACCAACCTCATTTACAGTGAGTGCTGGGTGCTTTTTTGCCGTGGCACCTCCACGATCACTTTGCAGTGGAATGATATAGACCCCAGTCCCTATCATCTCATTTCTACAGCTGAGTAAACTGGAGCAATGTGAAATAAAGTGTCTTGCTCAAGGAAACAACACATCACCCAGTCTGAGAATTGAACTCACAACCTTTCGATTGCAAGGCCAATGCTCTAACCACTAAGCCATGTGCCTCCATATATATATATTCATATACGTACATAAATATATATATACATATACGTACACACACTGTAAATGTGGTTGGTGTTAGGAAGGGCATCCAGATGTAAAATATCCCACCAAATTTACAGTCCTCACCAGAGCTAGGTGCAACATGGCCAACTATGACCAGACTTGCCTCCCGGAATGGAAACCCATGCAAGCACGGAAGAATGGATGCTAAACGGAAATGATGATGATGATGATATATATATATATACACACACACACATATATATATATGTTTGTATATACATATATGCATATAAAAAAGAAAGAAAAAAATATATATGGTATATATATATATATAAATACATACACCCCCAACCACATGACAACACCCATTGGAAAAAACATGAATATACTCAGAGGGCACACATGCCCCTCAGACATGACCACACAGCACACAGGCATGCGGTGGTTCATGAGTGTAACTGTGCTCATGGATGAATTGGTTCGTATGGGCATGCCTGCATGTATGTGTGTGTCTGTATAGCATATATAATTCACTAAGAGAGCTTAATATTATTTGTACCTTCCAATGAAACACACCACAATTGGCTTATATAAAAAGCATTATCAGGGCTTTGAGAGAGCAACATCAGCATTCAGCCCACAGCATATCAATGAATGGAAGAAGCATGAGTAATTATTATTTCTATGTTTATTTTTCTTCATGTAACTTTCTGTTCACTTGAGATCTGTTTGATGAGGTTATAACTATTACATAACAGTTTCCATCAAAATATGTATAACAGTGATTATGTAATGAATAACCTGTTCGACTTTTACTTTATTATATATATATATCTAAGTATATATATGTATGTGTAATATATATATATATATATATATATATATATATATATATAAATATATATATCAAGTTGTTAATTATTAAAAACCCTAAAACTAAACCAAATGAGTGAAATTGAGTGCTTGACTAAAATAACACTTGTACTGCTTCACCAGACATTAAAATACTTTATTAAATTGCAGAATTAGTCACACTGTACTAATGTTAGCGATATTACAATTATTTATACTTTATAGCTTTAAGAAAAAATAAAATTTTGAAATTAATAAATTATTTTTAAGAGGGCGACTGAAAAGAAAAATTCTATAATCTAAGATAAAGGTACTTAAGTTTAGATGATGATGATGATGATGATGATGATAATAATAATAATAATAATAATAATAATAATAATGTTTCTACTTTTGGCACAAGGCCAGCAATTAATCCAGTGTATTACTGGTACTTTATTTTATCGACCCCGTAAGGATGAAAGGCAAAGTTAACCTCGGCGGGATTTGAACTCAGACCATAAAGAGCCATAACTCTTTGCTGCAAAGCATGGCGTCAGACCCTCTACCGATACTGCCAATCCACCACCCTTATTAATAATAATAATAATAACTGCTACTTTACTTCGTCCCGCCTCTCTCTCTGAAAGATGAAAAGCAAACTTGACTTTGGCAGGATATGAACTCAGAATGTAAAGAACTGGAACAAAATCCTGCAAAACATTTTGCCTGACACTCTACTGATTCTGCTAAATGGTTTCAAATTTAATAGATTATAAAGACACCCAATATTTGACTGGTATTTTATTTAGCGAGTCTGAAAGGATGAAAAAGAAACCTCAGCATGATTTGTACTCAGAATGTAACTAAACAACACATGATTTTGTGTGACACACTACCAATGTCCAGCAATAACAACAATTGTGATGATGATGATGATGATGATGATGATAAGACTAAGATTTAATCATCATAGTGCTCAACTGTTATTGAATTTAGAAGCTTTGTTTATAATAATAAAAATAATCAATGTTACTAATTAACAATCACTATACTAATTATGAAGTTAGTGTCAATGTTATGAGAAAAATATACCTGCTTGTATTAAAACATTGACAGCAAATTGGTAGATAGAATGCTTTCTGGTTATTTGTTCTGGCTCTCTGCTCTCTGAGTTCAAATCTCGCCGAAGTCAACTTTGCCTTTCATCTTTTCAAAGTTGATAAATAAAGTACCACTCTAGTACTGGAGTCGATCCTTCCTCTATATCTCTTGTTCACTTCTATTATTTCACTCTCTTGATCCTTCTCTGGAAGAAATCTGCTGTATTGAACCTGGAGAACGATGGACTCCACCAAGTTTTAAATGTCCAAGAAATGCTGTATGTCACTGTAGCCCCCCTGCAACTCCATTTAAAAAAATAATACCAGTACTAGGATTGATAATTTCTCTCTTTCTTTCGCTGTCTCTTTTTCTTCTCTTTCTTAGGAAATATGGCTTCACCAAGTTCAAAATGCCCAAGACATGCTGTGTAGCCCAATGACACTCCTTTGATTACATCAGGATTTCATGGCCCATGAATGAACTAGGACATGTTTTTTCTAATTCATAATAAAATGTTCTTAGTAGTGGTGTAACAACAACCAGTGTCACGGAAATAGAATTACATCTGTAACAACAATGTTAAGGTCATCTTCCCTGCTAGAGTAGGGGTTACCTTAGCTTTGTCAGGGCCCAACGATAACTTTCTTCATTTAGCTCCATCATCTGTACTCTACCTCAATAACCTCATGGCTTTCATTTACTCCTACATCATCTTCAGCCATATCTTTCTTGGTCTTCCCTTTCTCTACTTCCTTCTACAGATTCATTTCTATCACTTCTCTCATCCAGTTACTTTCATCCTTCCTCAACACATGACCCTTCACATTTCTCTTCACAACATTCATCACTGGTTATATTCCTCTCACCATATCACTTTCATCTTTATTCAACACATGACCCAACCATCTCATCCCATTTCTCTTCACAGCATCTTTACTCAACACGTGACCCAACCATCTCATTCCATTTTTCTTCACAACACTCATCACTGAATGACGACACCAATCCTTTGCCTTAATGATAATGATAATTGTTATTTCTAATTTAGCCATTATGAGATTAGATCAACACCAATAAATGACTGGTACTTTAGTTATTTGGAATTCTTGTAGGGTGATGTTTCCTGGGAGTTTACTGGTGAATTTTTCATCCATTACTGATATGGTTTGGGTAGCCATATCACATATTGTTTTTCAATGACATATCTGTAGATTTTCCAATGTAGGTAAAACGTTGTTGTGTTGTAGCAGTGTATATATTCAGTTTTTTATCAATATTGGACAGCTGGAGATCATGTGATCAATGGTTTTCTCATATCAATACTGGACAGCTGGTGATCATATGGTCAATGATTTCCTCAAAGATCCTATATATCCTATACATCATCATCATCATCAATGACAATGGGTTTTAATTTAAGCACAAGGCCAGCAATTTGGAGAGAGGTGTAACTTGATTAAATTGACTCTGGTACTTGACTGGTGTGTCAGATAGGATCTTTTGCAGGATTCTTTTTGGCTCTCTGTACTCTGAGTTCAAATCCTGCCAAGGATTTGAACTTAGCCTTTTAAACTTTCGAGGTAAAAAAAAAGAAGTACCAGTCTAGATTCTCGCTCTGTATTACTCTCTCTCTTTCTCAGGGAGAAATTGACTGTGTTCAGACCTGGAAAGGGGGTGAGCTTCACTAAGTTTTAAAATGTCCAGCAAACACCATGCCATTACAGTGCCCCTACAACTCCATCAGAAGTTGTGGAGCCTGTACATACATATTATTGCTATTGTTACTATTATTATCATAAATAATAACAGGACGGTGAATTGGTGGTATCGGTAGAGGGTCGGACAACGTTTTGCAGCATAGAGTTGCGGTCCTTTGCGTTCTGAGTTAAAATCCCGCCGAGGTTAACTTTGTCTTTCAACCTTACAGGGGTCAATAAAATTAAGTAGCAGTAACACTGCTAAGGTTGGTTTAATCGACTTTCTCCTTCCCTTTAAATTACTAGTCTTGTACCAAAAGTAGAAACAATCATTGCCAGAATTGGTAGAGGGTTGGACATGCTTTCCAGCATAATTACGTCCCTTTACGATCTGAGTTCAAATCCCGCCAAGGTTAACTTTGCCTTTCATCCTTACGGGGTCGATAAAATAAAGTACCAGTAATGTACTGGGTAATTGATGGCCTTGTGCCAAAAGTAGAAACAATTATTATAAACAACAACAACAACAATAATAATAGTAATAACAACCACAATGTTAGTCCTATGGTAAATATTTAAGAGAGAAATGGGTGAAAGCAATATGCAACAAAGTGAATAAACTATCAAATGCCAACAAACATTAATGAGAATATTTGTTAATCCAAACAAATAAAATACTGTCTGCTAATTTCCTTGAAAAAGTTGATTAAAATCTCAGCCATAGTCGTTAGCTAAAATGACTGTCACATATTTCGGCATTACCCTTAATAATATTTTAACATCCATCTGATGATAAACAGATGGCCGTGGCAAAGAAAATGGATGTTTGATAAGTGTTCACAGTTCGCATTACAAAGTACACATATGCTCATAGATATACACACACACACGCTGTGTATAATATATGCCTATGTAAATATTCCTGGGTATATTATGTATGTATACCAACATATTTTCTAATATAGATACCATCAAGCAAGTGTAAAAATATGGGATATATATATATGTGTATATATATTATATATATGTTTCTCTGTGTGTGTGTGTATATATATATATATATGCACATATATCATCATCATCATTTAACGTCCATTTTTCATGCTAGCATGGGTATATATATGTACTGTAAATATTTAAATAAATGTAAGTTATTGGCTTTACATGTTTCACAGCTAATTGGTTGCTCATCAGTAGACCAGTACCCTTATATTTCTGTCCACAAAGAGAGCTATCATCAAATGATATTAATATTAAACTATGACATAACTGAAATGGCCTGCCTAATTTACATAATGTTTACTTGGTAGCAGCATAATTAATTCAATAATAAACACTGACAGGCACATGGCTTAGTGGTTAGAGCATTGGCCTTGCAATCGAAAGGTTGTGAGTTCAATTCTCAGACCGGGTGATGTGTTGTTTCCTTGAGCAAGACACTTTATTTCACATTGCTCCAGTTTACTCAGCTGTAGAAAGGAGATGATAGGGACTGGGGTCCATATCATTCCACTGCAAAGTGGTCATGCAGGTGCCACGTCAAAAAGCACCCAGCACTCACTGTAAATGAGGTTGGTGTTAGGAAGGGCATCCAGTTATAGAAATCAAGTCAGAATCAGTTCCCGTCCCACCTTTGCAAGCAGGGAAAAAGCGGACGTAAAATGAAATGATGAATGATGATCTCCCTTGGTGAACAGAGACCACTTGTCTACTGATGAACAGCCAATTAGCTGTGAACCAGGTAAAGACAAACTCTGATATTATTCTGTGTAAAGTGAGAACAACAGAATGTTTTTCACATTTGTTTAAAATATTCAGTGAGGCTTATAAATGATAGTTATGTCTATATAAAATGTATTGTAGATTTTCTAATATATGGTATATTGTACATTAATACCTATTACTTAAGTATTTGCATCACCAATAAATGCATATTATGCAAATTAAATGAAATTGTTTAGAACTACAAGTGAAGTCATTCTTTTCCTTTTTAAAAATATACTTAACTGTACCAAGAATTTCACACTTTTTCCAATATATATATATATATATTTCATAATAATGATAGTGAGTAAAATCGAAATTGCAGCTAATGCAGCATCTCTCGAAAGAACAATCCTCAGATATATATATTAGTAATAATAATAAATGCGAAGACTAAAATCCAAAGAGGGCTCGATAAGGATAAATATATATAAAATATTTATTAAAATAACAGATTAAAGTTAAAGTAAAGAATCGCTGCTTTCACCCTTAACAGGATCTTCTGAAACTCAGAAGATCCTGTTAAGGGTGGAAGCCGCGGCGATTCTTTGCTTAAACTTTAATCTGTTATTTTAATATATATATATGGGAAAAAGGTAAAAGATTTTTGTTCCTATCCAATGACTTTGCCTTAGTATTCTGGCGTCACGCAGTAATACAGGGTACCCGACCTCCCATGGGTACATGCTGAAGCATATAAACAATATGCCCCCCCCCCCCCCACCGCAAGGTGGTCGTGGAGGTGCCACGGCAAAAAAGCACCCAGCCCACACTGTAAAGTGGACGTGTAGGCGCCACGAAAAAGCACCCAGCACTCACTGTAAATGAGGTTGGTGTTAGGAAGGGCATCCAGCTGTAGAAATCAAGCCAGATCAGTTCCTGTATGAGCAAGGCATGGTCAGCCGACCAGACACTGCCCACAACAGGACAACCCGTCTAACCCATGCTAGCGTGGAAGAACGGACGTAAAACGGTGATGATGATGATGATGATATAAAGTTATATCTGCATATATAGAGAGTGGCTAACTGAGACTGAACTATATGTATATAAATATACACATTTTAAGTATGTAGGTATGCAAACATATCAGGAAGTACAAATTTCCCAGTAAATTGAAAAAAATGACAAGCACCTTTAATCAATTTTTTGACCTAATTGGATCTTCTTCAAAAGGTGTGTATATCATATAAACAACCCATTCGCTCATAATAGTAGTATTCTGAAATGGACATACTAATTTGTATATAAATAGAGCTTATGCTGGTAGTTAATTTTTTTTCAATTCACTGTGGAATTTGTATATCTGGCTTACAGGTCTATATATAAAAATGTGTATATCCATACCCACTCTGTATATACACAGCTATAACACTATCGTACACTTCGGCTGCTTGACATAGTTTTTAATAAACTGTCAACACATGTGATAATTATATGCAAATTAGTACGTCCATTTCAGAATACTACTAAGAGAGAATGGGTATTGTTGTTTAGAAGATATACCCAACTTCTGATTAAGACCGAACCCAGTTTGAAATTGATTAAAGGTCTTTATTATTTATTAAAGTTTATGAGGGGAATTCATATTTCTGACATGCTTATAATGTTTACATATTAAATATGTATATTTATATACACATTGCTGCAGTCTCGGTAACCCGTTCTGTATATATATATGTGTGTATATATATGTTAAGACACCTTTATCGTACGCATTGGCTGCTAACGCACTTCTTAACATATATATACACACATTGATATATACACAAATACACACATATTTATATATATTTAATATATATATATATATTTATTAAAATAACAGATTAAAGTTTAAGCAAAGAATTGCTGTTTTCCCCCTTAACGGGTACAATCAATCTGTGAACTCAGAAGTAAATATTTCGAAAAACGTTGTAACCAAACGAAAACAGGAAAACAATACTTTGGTTCGTGAAGACGTTCCCTGGCAATGAACGGAAAAAAAGCGAAGATAATTACGTCGTTATGTGGAGCGATGAGAACAATTACACGCAAAGACAAAACCACATTTATGGTATAAATGGAGTCATTAGACTAATATTCTATTTAGGAAACCGAATGATTCTCGGCTTCAGAGTTAAGAATAATGTAAATAAATAAGTTGAACGAAAATGGCAATGAACGAAAATTGTCTTTTCGTGTATTTGTTCTCGTCGCTCCACATAACGACGTATTATCTTCACTTTTTTCCATTCATTGCCACAGAACGTCTTCAGGAACCAAAGTATTGTCTTTCTGTTTTCCTTCGGTTGCAATGCATTCACAGATTGATTTTTTTTAGTTTCAGAAGTTGCCGTTAAAGGTGAAAGCAGTGATTCTTTGCTTAAACTGTTATTTTAATAAATATTTGCTCTAGGGTTCTTATATATCTGATATATATTTATCCTTATCGAGCCCTCTTTGGATTTTAGTCTTCACATTTATTATTATTACTATTTAATATACATATATATTTAATAGAAAACCTGCCAGACAGTCCTATACAAGCGAGACACGGTCTCCTGACCAATCTTGCCTCAAGTGGGACAATTCCTGTCTAAACCAATTCTAGCGTGGAAGATAGATGTTAAACGATGATGATGATGATGATATATATATATTTAATACATAATATATATATATTTAATATATAATATATAATATATAATATATATATATATATATATATATATATATATATGGTGATAAGAAACTGTGAGGAGAACTGGACGGCAAAAGGTCTTCAAAGAAGAAATCTCCACAAGCGGGTGCTTTGGCTTTTAACTTTTTACACTATAAGGGCTCTGGGCCGCATCCAGGTCATGACTATTGGAGAATTACTGTGTATTTGTGTGTGTGAGTGTGAATGTGAGTGTATGTGTGTGTGTGTAATATGTTATTAAATTGTGTTTTAAGGCATCACTGATTCCTCGTTATCTATAAGTATATACCCTGCTCCGCGTGAGCATCGAGTGCTCAAATGGCATACCGCCTACGGACGCATTTATTGCAACCTTACAACAACTATATATATATATGTGTATAGATATAGATATATGTGAGTATATATATATATTAGAAAGTGAGGTTTTCTTTACAAAATGAAAAATAACCGAGGTGTCCTACACGAGTGAAAGTATAAAGAAAAAAAGATGAAATCGAAAATGCAACAGGAGTCTTATTTAAAAAAATATATATATATTTATTTGGTTCCTTTACCGGTTTCGCAGTTCTTCTGCTTTTCAAAAGTAGAGTTGAGATGGAGGGTCTGTGGTTTTTCTCACACCTTTGAAAAGCAGAAGAACTGCGAAACTGGTAAAGGAACCAAATAAATATATATATATTTTTTTAAATAAGACTCCAGTTGCATTTTCGATTTCATCTTTTTTTCTTTCTCTGTCTCTCTCTCTCTCTCTCTCTCTCTCTCTCTCTCTCTCTCTCTCTCTCTCTCTCTCTCTCTCCCTCTCTCTCTCTCTATATATATATATATATATATATATGTATAAATATAAATATATATATGTATAAATATATATTCATATGTGTGTGTGCGTGTATATACATATATATATATAAATATATGTAATTATATATATATATATATGTATATACATATATATGTACACATGTATATATATATATGTGTATCTATAGGACTAGTGTCCGAAACGTTAAGATCCTCTTCCTGCTATTTCAAGCGTTAACCTAATATATTCCTTGCATATACTGTACTGATTGTGTTGTTATTTCTGTTTACCTATTACACATATATATATACATATATGTTCCTTCCCTTTATTAAGTCGAAATAGTGAATCTAGTTACGTTGGAGTTTCACCTGTCTAAACAGCCTTAAGAAAATGAATATTAAAACTATACATCGGTATTAAGGACTCTTTTCTCTTAGCCATCAAGTACATATGGATATATGTATTCATCTCTCTCTCTCTATATATATATATAAAATCATCATCACCATTTCATGTCAATTAAAAAAAAAAAATGACGTAAAATGATGATGATTATATATATATATATATATATAAAACATAAATAACAAAACAAATCCGAATGTGTGAATGATGAGAAATCAATAATTAGTTTTGATAAATATGAAGATATACATGTACAAATATATAGATATACATGCACATATGCATACACCTCTCTCTCTATATATATATATATATGATGTATATATATATGATGATGTATATATATATATGATGATGTATATATATATGATGATGTATATATATATGATGATGTATATATATGATGATGTATATATATATATGATGTATATATATATATATATATATATATATATATATATATATATATATATATATATATATGATGTATATATATATGATGATGTATATATATATGATGATGTATATATATGATGATGTATATATATATATGATGTATATATATATATATATATATATATATATATATATATATATATATATATATATATATATATTTAACTAAGAATGTAGGTTTCACATGTAGCAGCTGTGCTGGGACAGCAAGCAGCAAACAGCCACAGGAAACAAGTACCACCAATCTCTGGGAGGGCTCTGTAGAAACAGTAGACAGCTTCTGCTACCTAGGTGACCAAATTAGCAGTGGAGGTGGGTGTTCGGAAAGTACAATAACTAGAGTAAGAATGGGATGGAAGAAGTTCAGGGAGCTACTGCCACTGCTAGCTGCAAAAGGCTTTTCCTTCAAAATGAAAGGCAGACTGTATGATGCGTGTATACGAACAGCAATGTTACATGGTAGTGAGACCTGGGCGCTGTCTGTGGAAGACTTACGTAGATTAGAGAGAAACGAAGCCTTCATGCTCCGTTGGATATGTAATAGTAATAATATACACAAACGGCAAAGCATAAATGAATTGAGAGAGAGACTGAGCATAAGAGGAATCAAATGCTGTGTGCATTGGTATGAACATGTGATGCGTATGAAGGATGACAGCTGCATAAAAAGGTGCAGAGCACTAGAAGTCGATGGAAACTGCGGAGTGGGGAGACCCAAGAAGACCTGGGATGAGGTGATAAAAGCCGACCTTACCCAATTACACCTCTCAAAGGCGATGATACACGACCGTGACCTCTGGCGTCACGCAGTAATACAGAGTACCTGACCTCCCATGGGTACAAGCTGAAGCATCTAGACAATATGCCCCCACACCCTCCCACTGCAAGGTGGTCGTGGAGGTGCTATGGCAAAAAAGCACCCAGCTACACTGTAAAGTGGACGTGGAGGTGCCATGGAAAAAAAGCACCCAGCACTCACTGTAAATGAGGTTGGTGTTAGGAAGGGCATCCAGCTGTAGAAATCAAGCCAGAATCAATTCCTGTATGAGCAAGACAAGGTCAGCCGACCGGACACTACCCACAACAGGATAACCCGTCTAACCCATGCTAGCGTGGAAGAACGGACGTAAAACGGTGATGATGATGATATATATATATATATATATACATGTAAAGTTATATTTAAAATTGTTGGGTTACAACTAGTAAATATTTATAACTGATATAAAAGCACTCGACAAATACTTGGAGTATATTTACAATATTTAGCACAAAATATTAATAGAATAAATAATAGGAACTTAAAACCTATTGATAATAGCATAAATAATATACAAGTTAACAAATGTAACTGTAGAGATAGATCTAAATGTCCGTTAAATAACAACTGCTTAGTTAAAAATATAGTATACAATTGTAATGTTAATACTGACTCTAATTCTTTTAACTACGTCGGTTCCACATCGACGGAATTTAAACTTCGCTATAATAACCACAAGAATTCTTTCACAGATCCAAATAAAAAATCTTCAACGGCACTATCAGGTGTACTCTGGCAACTTAAGCTAGATAACGTTAGATATTCGACGGCTTGGAATATAGTCTCAAGAGGGATTCCTTTTAATTCATCCTCTGAGACATGTGACCTCTGCGCAGAGGAGATATTCTTTATACTAAAATCTAAAAATTCCCTTAACCTACGGACAAATTTATTCAGTTGTTGCAAACATAGATTAAACTCAACGTTTAAATATAAATTTAAATTTAAAATGTAGTATATTTAGTTTGATTTATATTTATATGAGAACTAGCCGATAAATCTTTTGATTCCTAAATCTTTGATTCCCTCTTTTTACTCTTTTTATTATTTTATTTTATTTATTTTTATTTTTATTTTTATTTTTATCTAAACATTCCTCATGAAAAATTAAGCTACCCTAAAAGCCGATGCTCCAAATTTTTTGAATTAACCTTACACTTGATAAACTTATATATTAAATATAGGAACATATGTAGACATTATTGGACATCATAATCTTTTTTGCGATATTCCTTGCTAGATGTGATTTGATAGATAATTTTTGGCTTTGTCTTGTAGTGAACTTGGCAATATATTGTCAATTAACTTTGAAGGGTTGTTCTTTGTGGTTTATTTTTATTTTCATTTTTATTTTTATTTTTATTTTTATTTTTATTCTTTTAGTATTGTAGTATTCTATAATATTTTTATTTTTTATTTTATTTTATTTTTATTTTTAATATTTTTATATGTAAATTTTTATTTTTAATATTTTTATATGTAAAGTTTTAATACGTAATATTTTTAATACGTAGTATTTTTAATATGCAATATTTTTATTATGTAATATTCTTTCGTAATATTCTTTTTTAGTTTTCTATTCTATATTTTTATATTTTTATATATTTTTACTTATTATCATTATTATTGTTATCTCTGCTTATAATATAATATATATTTTCGATTAGTATATTGAAATCTGCTCTCTATTTCTGCTTGATAGATAATCTTGTAGAGTAATCGCAAGAATAATAATACGCTCAAATTTTTATACCACATTGAGAATGTTTTCCGGTAACTTTGAATTTGCGGAGTGAATCAGTTGGATTCACATAGACATATGAATTTTTTAAAAAACTAAACATAAGATAATGAATTTTCACGCATTGTGAATACTTGTTTCATTCAGGAATACTGATATTTACAATATAGTGTAAGTTTTATAAATACTAATACATTAAAACATAGGGTTTTCTACGCCTCGAATATGTCTGGCTATTTTTAAATTTTTTCTCTCTCTATATCTCTCTATATATCTCCCTTACATTAATACTTGAGCTAAATAAATAAATAAATAAATAAATAAATAAATAAATGCATCATTGATACACTTACTCAAAATGACCTCCCACTACCTAATTTTTCTATATCTATATTTATATATGTATCTATCTCTATTTCCTCTCTCTCTCTCTCTATATATATATATCTCTTTCTGTCTCTTTACATGAAGCTCTTCGCTTTATCTATTTTTCCATCTCTCTATTTTGTCCCATGCATTTCTTCTTTTTCTTTTTCTTCTTTTTCTTCCTTTTCTTCGTTTTGTCTTTCTTTCTTATTTCCCTCTTTTCTCTCTCTCTGTCTTTCTCTCTGTATTTTGTTAGAGATGCCTACTGGCTGGAGTAGGTTTTACTATATATTTAGGTAAGGCGGGTCTTCTCTGTTACTGAGTACCGCCAAAGGTCTCGGTCCAGTGACATTGTCTTGGAGAGGTGTAAGTGTGTGATGTCGGAGTTTATCAGCTCGTCCCAGGTTTTTCTAGGTCTGCCTATTCCGTGACTACCGTCTATCTTTATTGTATATATATATATATATATATGCACATACATACATACATATATGAATGCAAACACGTTTGTGTGTATATATATATATATATACACATACATACAAACATATATCTATGCAAACACACACATGTATACAGTATACATTCCCCTACACACATATACATACAAATACACACACACACACACACATACATATAGTTACTCATATGTGCAGATATCAGTGTTTAGAGTATTAGTTGAAATGCTGGATTAATTTAAGATGAAGCAGAGAAAATGTAAATACAACAATATATATATATATATATATGTCTGTGTGTATTTGTGTGTACAAGGCAGAGCTGGCATTACCTACATTGTTGACTCAGTAGCTCCCAAGGGCGTAGAATGGATGTAAAATTTATGATAATTACAGAATTATTTGAATTATAAACTCCTTTGATACTAACCCAGCTTAAAAGAAGATCTAGTTCCCTGAAACAAAACCACCTATTTGAGAAGGTTCCTATTTAAATGAAATTCTTCCACCGTTATTTTTACTAAGTCCACAGTGTAAATGTGGTAGGCATTAGGAAGAGCATCCAGCCATAGAAACCAAGCCAGAAATAGTTCTGTATGAGCAAGACATGGCCATCTAATCTGGCTTGTGTAATAGCGGGACAACTCATCTAACCCCTGCTAGCATGGTAAAATGGATGTTAAACGATGATGATGATGATAATCATGATGAACCATATGTTAAGTTACTATCTTATTAATTAAATAATTAATACTTTTAGTAAATACCTAAAAAATCTTTATTAAATCTTTTGATATTAACCTGGCCAAAAATCAGCTATGGTTTTGTGGGTTCTATGAAACAAAATCATCCATTATAAGGGATTCTATTTGAATTGAAATCTTTGAATATAGTTTTATATGCATGCACAGTCCAGTAACTTCTGAGGGAGTCATCAGGGTGCAGCGTTTCTAGGGCATTTTTTAAACCTGGTGAAGTCCATCCATCTCCAGGTTTGAACACAGCAGATTTCTTCCAGAGAAGGATAGGGAGAGTGAGAGAATAGAATTGAGAAAGAGATATTGAGGAAAATCCGACCCCAGTACTTGACTAGTACTTTTTTTTTTTATCAACCTCAAGAGGATGAAAGGCTAAGTTGACTTCAGCGGGATTTGAACTCAGAGAGTAGAGAGTGGAAATGAATACCACAACCCATTCTATCTGACGTTCTAACTACTCTGTCAATCCGCCGCCTTATAATTTTATATAACAACAACATATTAAATTACTATCTTACTAATAAAATAATTAATAATTTTAGTAAATCTCTCAAAATTCTTCATTAATTTATTGAAATATTTGTCATGAAAAGGTTAAGTCAATCCACCTACAAATAGGAATAGGGCCAGATTTCAAATTTGACCCTTTAACTATTTTGCAACCATATTTTTAATAAATAATTTTGATGTTAGTGTTTGGAATATAACTTAACAAAAAGTCTTATATAGAATTATGATGAAACATTTTTAGACCATGTAAACAGTCTAAAATAAACAGCCTTGTATTGTAGAGCCAGGCCTGGTTTCAGGTGCTTTCATATCAAAAGGGTTAAAACATTTTTTATTATGACTTTGACAAGGCAACACATATTTACATCAATTTAATATTCAACAGTATTTGCCTTCTACATATCTAAAAGGAAGTATATCTATACATTTTATTGATCCCCCCCTCTCCCAAGGAAGGAGAGTAAGAGAAAGGTTGACTGAGTGTCAAAAGGGACATAACTAAATATAGTAGGGCACTCAGTACAACATTCAACCATTCCACCAATAAGGTTTATTCAATATAATTTAAGTCTAATCCATAATTCCTAACATTTATCTAATAACTGAAGTATGTGTCTGATTTAATTAATTATTTTATATCCAGTGTTAATTACCTAAGTAAATTAACCTCCAGTTCTTTGAGTGAACAATCACAGTGAGTAAAGTAACCAAATATAAAAAAACAAATACATTACACTACATATAATAAAAATTATGTACACAACTATCTCAAGTGGGAGCCTCTATGTAGTCACTTGGACTGCTAGAAATATAAGTCAAATCTCTCTCAAATTCCACCTTAACAGTTTAAAAAAAAGATAAGTGTTTTGCAATCATGAGGTCCTAGGTTCAAACCTACAGCATGATATCTTGGACAAATGCCAGTCACTTGGAACTTTGTATAGATATACAAAGTCAATGTGAAAAGAAAGAGAAATTTTGACTTTCACATTAAGTTTGTATATCTGTACAAAAGTGCCATTTATACATATATTTAGAAGTTAAGGGCCAAAACACTTGTTTGGGGGGGAGGGGGATTTCTTCTCTTACTGGCTTTTTGAGTTTCTTACCACCTCCCAACCATCACAATCATCATCATTCTTCCATCCTCATGTGGCCTTTTTTTTTTTTTTCAAGCCTGGTACTTATTTATTGATCTCTTTTTGTCAAACTACTAAGTTACAGGACAGAAACATAAACACACACACACACATATGATAGACTTTAGCAGCTCCTGTTGACTGAATTCCACACACACAGTTTAATTCAAAAAGTTGCAAGAATAATATTTTTTTAATATCAGAATTTAACACTTGTATTACCATACTACCTGTTCTACAGTACAAAACTGTTTATTGTAAGGTGTTTATATTTGTCTAAAAACTGTCCACCACAATCTTATGTAAGAACCTTTAAGTTATGTTCCAAACACCAATTTAATAATGAACTAAAGTTAGTTATATTACTAAAACATACCAAAATCTTGATTATTTTCAAAATTATTTGAAAGTTATATGGCTGTATCTTTCATTAGAAATATAGTAATGAATAAGGTGATGATTGTTAAAGTGTTCATATTTATCTAAAATCCTTCCATCATAATTTTATATAAGAACCATTGCTAAATTATGTTCCAAACACCAACTTAATAAGTTTGTTATATTACTAAATCCTTCCAGATTCTTGATAATTTCTAAAGTTATTTGACAAGCCATAGGAGATACTGTTTTTTAATACAACTATAGTAATGGAAGGGTTAATTATTTCTGATGTTGTTGCTTATATTTTAAAACATATCTTTCATTCCATTTCAATCATCTGTATCAACGTTATCATGATTTAACATCTGCTTTTTCATGTTGGTGTGGGTTAGATGGTTTGTTACAGACCAAAGGAATCAATCACAAAATCCCAGACCTCATTTGCTTACCGAATGGGGTAGAACTTGTCCAATTGGAGAAAAAAAAACAAAACAAGGTTTTCATTGATGATAATACCTACTGGTCACAACTCCTGGCAGAAAGAGCAATGTGAAATAAAGTGTCTTGCTCAAGGACATATTGCATTGCTCTGTCCTGGAATTGAACTCACAACCTTCGGATTGCAAGCGCAATTCACTAACCACTGTCAGGTGCCTTCACAGATCTAGTCAGTACTTAACCGGAGCTATTGTCTGCCTAGATGAGTTGGGGCCCATGGCTGGATGCTCTTTTTAATGCCATCCACTTTACAGTGTATACTGGTGTAATATGCCACTAGTAATAGAAAGGTTGTCATGTCTTTGAAACAACCGCAGAGTCCTCTCAAACCATTGTTTAGCATGATATCCACAGCTGGATCCTAACACCAACCATTTTACAGAGTGTACTGGGTGTATTTCATTGTGTCACCAGTACCAGAGAGGTTGTCTTATTCTTTACATGACTTCCAAAATCTACTTATGATATTATTTGTTGCTTTTGCCAATGTTGTTGTTATTGATGTTGTATTTAAATTGTGTTGTGTTCATCTTAATCTTCTGGTGTTCATATATTGTGGACAAATAAAAAAAAGTTTGGTTAGAAAAGAAGAAATATTAATGCTGTAAGTAAAGCATTAAGTGACAAGTAAGCTTAGTAAAAGATATATATATATGTGTATATATATATATATATATATATATATATATATATATATATATATATATATATATTGATGATAGAGAGAGAGAGAGAGAGCTGGTTTTTTTTTAAAACTATAAATAAATAAAAATAAGTTAAAGTGAATTAAAAATAAAAAGCAGAAACAAAAATGTCCCATGAACCTTCTTAAGAATGTTTCTTTGCTCACGATATCTCTCGGTAAACTGGAAACATTAAAGACAGGAAGAGGAGGTGGAGGAGAAGGATGAGGAGGAAGAGGAAAAAAAAAGAAAAGAAAAACAAATGAAATTATAAGAAAAGCATTTTTAGTCACAAAAATTTAACAATAACAACAACAAAAAAAGAGACAAAAAAGAAATACATATTAATAATTCTTTCTAACATTAGCACAAGTCCAACAATTTGGAGGAAGGGGAAAGTTGACAATATCGACCCCAGTATCTTACTGGTACTTTATTTCATTGACCACAGAAGGATGAAAGTCAAAGTTGACCTCAGCAGGATGGGAACTTGGAATGTAGAAAGTTGTAACTAAATACTGCCAATCCCCTGTTCTTCATCGTCATCATTGATTAATGTCCATCTTCTATACTAGCATGGGTTTAGACGGGTTTGTCCCACTTGAGGCAAGATTGTTCGGGTGGCCGCATCCACTAAAATAGAACTGTTTCTGGCAGGTTTTCTATGGCTGGATGCCCTTCCTAACACCAACCACATTTACAGTGTGGACTGGGTGTTCCTATATAATAATAATTGTTTCTACTTTTGGCACAATAATAATAATGGTATTTTATATAGGCACACGGCCAACAATTTGGGGGGAGGGGGAAAGTCAATTAAATTGACCCCAGTGTGTGACTACTTTATTTTATCGACCCCGTAAGAATGAAATGCAAAGTTAACCTTGGTGGGATTGGAACCCAGAATGTAAAGGGACGCAACTCTATGCTGCAAAAAATTTTGTCCAATGCTCTACCGATACTGCCAATCCACCACTCTTACATAATAATAATTGCAATAGTAACAAGTGTTTCTAAAATGTGTACTAGGCCAGTAATTTTGGTGGGTGGGTGAGGGTATGCGGGAAAGCCATTTATCAACCTCAGTGAGATTTGAACTCAGAGAAGGGACAATTATGAAGCCTTGCTACTGAATGCATTTTATCATAACACCAGCACTAAGGATGTTGTCATGATTTTGTCAGAACTGAATGGTCCTCCTGACCCTTCGTTTGGCATGTTTTCTATTGCTGGATGTCCTTCCTATCACCAACACTAGTGAGGTTGTCACAACATTGACACAACTGAATGATCCTCCCATTTCATCGTTTAGTAAGCTTTCTACAATTGGATGCCCTTCCTATCACCAGCCACTTTATAGAGTGAACTGGGTGCATTTATCATGTGGATTACCAACATTACAGAGGTTGTCATGTCATTGATATAACTGAAGGGTTTTCTCAACCCTTTTTGGCATGGTTACCACCTGATAGGACGTACTTGGTTCATTTTCATGGCACCAACATTAAAGAAGTGATCTGCTCTGCAGGAAGGAGTTGGGGAGCAGGAAAGAAGATAAGTATGTTGTCATGGGTATATGGAAAGTGTGCAGGAACATATGTGAGAAGCATGCTCAAGGTCATCCAAGAGGTTAGTTGCTCTGCTTCAGTACTGGCCAACCCATGCTAGCAGGGAAAAATGGGTTTTAAATGATGATGATGATTTTAGCAGCTTGACAAAATGTGATGCTTAAAATAAAGTACCAGTAGTTGAAAAGAATAAGTACTGGGGTTGATATGATTGTCTAACTGAAAGTGGTACTCCAGCATGACCAGAGTCTACTGATTGAAACCAGTTAAAGAATAAAATAATAATAGCAACAACAACAGATATATATTATAACAATTATAAAGATAATGATTAATTTCAATGATAAAAAGTGTAATAAAGAAAAATAAACTAAAATAATGTCCAGGAAATAGTTTTGATGTGGTGTTGCTAATGTAGGTGGTAGTGTGGTAGTGTAGGTGATAATGTTTGTAGGTAGTAGTGTAGTTAGGTAGCAGTGTATGTGGTAGTGCAGTGTATGTGGTAATATAGTGTAGGTGGTAGTGTAGTGTATGTGGTAATGTAGTGTAGGTGGTCGTGTAGTGTATGTGATAATGTAGTGTAGGTGGTAGTGTAGTGTATGTGGTAATATAGTGTAGGTGGTAGTGTAGTGTATGTGGTAATGTAGTGTAGGTGGTCGTGTAGTGTATGTGGTAATATAGTGTAGGTGGTAGTGTAGTGTAGGTGGTTGTGTAGTGTATGTGGTAGTGTGCATAGGTGTTAGTTTAAAACTGTAAGTCATAGTTTAGGTGGGTACTGTGGGAGATTGCAGGTCCTTACAACATTAAAAAAAAACAAAAAACTTATATCTAATGAAATACACTTTATTTCAATTAGTTAATGAAGAGTTTTGAGAAATTTACTAAAATTATTAATGATTTCATTACTCAAATAGTAACATGTGGTTCTTATATAAAATTATGTGGGATGGTGGTTTTAATTTAAATAAGAACTCTCTTTAAAATAGATGGTTTTGTTTCAGAGATCCAGAGGTGATTTTGGGCTGGGTTGATATCAAAAGGGTCAATGAAGAATTTCGAGGAATTTACTAAAATTATTTATTACTTCATTACTAAAACAGTAACTTAACATATGGTTCCAATTTAAAATTATATTGGAAGTGTTTCATTTAAATAGGAACGCTTTAAAATGGATGGCTTTGTTTCAGAAAACCAGTGATAGTTTTGGGGGGGTGTCAACATGAATATGTTTGTTTCAGGTGGATTAATGCCATCTACTAATAAATTAATCTACTGTGGGATTAGGACATTATCTTGATGGAAATTAGGAAATCAGTAGCATTGTTAATTACAAAAAAAAAAAAAAAAAAAAAAAAATATGAAGAAGTTCTGATGGATTTTATGATGGTTATATGAACATTCATTTGTATATCATAAATATGTTAGTGCATTTTCTTTATATTAGTGTGTGTTTAACTTAACATGTTCTGTAAAAAATCGGGCAGTTTTCTGCTAGTTTCTGCCTAAGGTTAAGATATCTTAATGTATTCATATAGAGTGGAGTGTCTTGTCTAAGGTTTAATACACTATGGAGGAGACTTTTACTTCTTACAACCTTTTCTAAATGATCTGATAATGTAGACTGTTGAAAAAGTAATTTTTCCCCCAATTTATCTATGGTGTTCAAAGAATTTTGAAAATAATGGAGGATTTGGGGGGAATAACTAACTTTCTCATTATTATGTTGGTGTTTGGAACATTACTTAACAAAGGTTCTTACATATAATTATGGATGGTAGGTTTTAAGAAAAATATGAACACTTTAACCCTTTCGTTACCATATTTCTAATGAAAGACACTAACTATTATTTTCAAATAATTTTGAAAATAATGAAGAATTCCTTGGGATTTAGTAAATGACACACTTCCTGTTTTCAGCTAAATATAAGCAGTTTAAGATAAACGGCTTTGTATCTTAGGACCAGGCCTGGTTCCAAGTGGGTTGCTATCAAAAGATTTAATTTTGACATATAAACAATCACTAAATACACACAACAAAATATCATACAGCTTCTTGATAGGGTCAGGTATTTTCAAAATTATTTCTCTTTTCAATTGGCTTTTATTTGGTGTTATTTATGTATTTAGTTTCTATTACAGGGTCAATTGTTTCTTCAGGAATTTATTTCATTAAAATCATCACAAGTTTGAAAAGTAATTAGGCAAAATGCAGTTCCACACACACACACCACACATACATATATATACTTGTATGTCTCTTTCTCTCTCTCTGTATATATATATATATGTGTTTATATAGGTGTATATATATATATTTGTATATATATATATATATATGTGTGTGTATATATATATGTGTATATATATATGCCATGTCCTATATATATATATATATGTACACACACACACACATATATATATATATATATATATATGTGTGTGTGTGTACATATATATATATATATATGTATATATATGTGTGTATATATATATGTATATATATGTGTGTATATATATATGTGTATATATATATATATATATATATATATATGTGTGTGTGTGTGTACATATATATATATATATAGGACATGGCAGCGATAATGAGGGACAGAGACCGCTGGAGAGAACTCATCCATGGATCTCGGGAATTTTACCCGCCTTAGATAGATAGATGTATATATAAATATATATATATTTGTGTGTGTGTATATATATATATATGTGTGTGTATATATATATATGTATGTGTATATATATATATTTATATATGTATATATATGTCTCTATGTTTATATATATATATATCATCATCATCATCATCATTGTTTAACGTCCATCTTCCACGCTTGCATGGATTTGGACGGGAGTTTTCCCAGTTGAGGCAAGAGTGGTTGTCTTGCTCGCATAGGACTGTCTGGCGGGTTTTCTACGGCTGGATGCCCTTCCTAACACCAACCATGTTTACAGTGTGGACTGGGAGGTTTTTACCGAGTTACCTACATGGACACATTACAGCGTGGACTGTGTGTTTTTTTGTCTTGACAACTACACGGCCTCATTTGTTTCGGACTGGATGTTGTGGTACCAACATAACTTTACAGTGAAAGGGGTGGTGTGGATGGGGTGGGGGTAGTGGGACGGGGGTTTATTTTTTGAGAGGTGCCTACTGACTGTAGTAGGTTTCACTTTGTACTTAGGTAAGGCGGGTCTTCTGTATTACTGTGTAGCGCCAAAGATCTCGGTCCAGTGACATATATATATATATAGGGTCCAAGAGGCGATTAAGGAAATGAAAAATGGTAAGGCTGCTGAACCGTCGGGGATAGTTGCTGCGATGCTGAAGGCATCAGGGGATGTAGGCACTAAACTGGTTGCACACATCATCAATCAGGCTATATATGGTGGTGTCATACCCAAAGACTGGTGCAGCAGTATTCTCATAAATAGATACAAAGGTAAAGGGGATGCTCTGGAGAGGAGCAATTATAGGGGTATTAAACTGATGGATCAGGTTATGAAAGTGGCAGAAAGGATATTAGCACAACTAATTAGAGAAAGGGTCAAGCTAGATGAGATGCAGTTTGGTTTTGTGCCTGGGAAAAGTACAACAGATGTCCTCTTCTTGGTGAGACAATTACAAAAGAGGTTCTTAGAGAAGAATAAGCCACTATACTTAGCCTTTGTTGACCGAGAGAAGGCCTTTGATAGGGTACCCCGATCTGTCATCTGGTGGTCCCTAAGGAAACTAGGTGTTGAGGAATGGCTTGTGAGGACAGTGAAAACTTTGTACAAAGGTGCTGTCAGTAAAGTCAGGGTAGGAATGGAGTTTAGTGAGGAATTCCAGATACAAGTAGGAGTATATCAAGGTTCGGTCCTCAGCCCGCTCTTGTTCATTATAGTCCTCCAAGCTATAACAGAGGAGTTTAAGACTGGCTGTCCATGGGAACTTCTCTATGCTGACGATCTGGTTCTTATAGCAGAATCAGTAGAGAAGCTAGAGAATAAATTCTGGCTATGGAAACAGAAGTTGGAAGCAAGAGGACTGAGAGTGAACCTAGCTAAGACAAAAGTGTTGATGAGTAGAAAAGAGGACAAAACTCTGATTCCGTCAGGGAAATTGCCATGTTCGATATGCAGAAAAGGAACTGGCATAAATTCTATAAAATGCACACAATGCAGATCCTTGGTACACAATAGATGTAGTGGGATAGCAGGCAAACTAACAGGTAGGGAGAAATACGTATGCAGTAGATGTACAGGGAAATTAGACAGTAGAAGTCGCATTGATAGACACATTTTTCAAATGCAGGCAGGTGCTAAAGAAGTGGTGGATAGCTTCCGGTACCTAGGAGATCAGATTAGCATGGGAGGGGGTTGTTCCGAGGCCATAGTAACTAGAATAAGGACAGGTTGGAAGAAGTTTAGGGAGCTGCTTCCTCTGCTGACGAAGAAGCGTTTCTCCCTGCGTACGAAAGGCCGGTTATATGATGCCTGTGTGAGGAGCACGATGCTGCATGGTAGTGAGACATGGGCAGCAACTGGAGAGAAATGAGGCAAGCATGCTCCGTTGGATGTGCAATGTCAATGTGCGTGAACGACCCAGCATGAATGTGTTGAGAGAGAAACTGTCTGAAAGGGATAGAATGTAATGTGCGAGAGAGGAGACTGAGGTGGTATGGACATGTGATGCGCATGGAAGATGACTGATGGGTGAAGAAGTGCCAGAAAATGCCAGTTAAAAGAAGACGTGGTAGAGGTAGACCACGAAAAACATGGGCGGAGGTGGTGAGAACAGACCCCAGATCGCTGAAGCTCACGGAGGAGATGACGAAGGACCGTGACAAGTGGAGAGATGCTGTGGTGAATAAGACCCGTCCCACCCTTGCAAGCAGGGAAAAGCAGACGTAAAATGATGATGATGATGATGATGATATATATATATATAAACATACAGACATATATATATATATACACACATATATATATATATATATATATCATCATTCATCATTTTATGTCCACTTTTCCCTGCTTGCATATATATATATATATAAACAAACACACAGAGAAATACTGACAAGAATTGCTATAGTGTAAAACTATTGAAATGAATAAATTCCTTATTAAGAAAATGGTATGGCATAATGATTACAGTACAACAATTTAATATCATGGAATATATATTTAATTGGGGTGGTGGTAGGACAGAGGTGGGGGTGGCACAGAGGAGGGGTGTGGCACAGAGGTGACGTGTGACATACAGGTTCAGAACCCTTAACAAATAACAGATGTGTACAGCAATTTTAATAAAATGCCATGACAAAAGAAATCATATGTGGTGCGTGTGGTGTGTCATTGTGTATAGAGACACAGCATGGCTGAGTGGTTAAGGAGTTCATTTCACAATCATTAGGTTCCAGGTTCAATCCTAGTGTCTGACATCTTGTGCCAATATCATTTACTCTAGCCTCATGTTGACTCATACGTTGTGAGTGAAACTAGACAGAAAGTGTCTGGAAGTCCTTTAAATGGATGGATTGTACCTGCCATTCAGATTGCCAGCCTTGCCAAACACATTGTCATGGTAAATCTTCCTCAGAATTACATTATTGGTACACGTGTCTGTCGAATGCTCAGTCACTTAGACGTTAATTTCAGTCACGCTATTCTACTGATCAAAAGGATTGTATGTATACTCTTTTACCTGTTCCAGCCAAAATATATATAAACCGTAGAGGAAATATTTATTGTTAAAGTTTAAGCAAAGAATTTTTGCTTTCACCGTATAAGGGATCTTCTGAAACTCAGTTTCAGAAGATCCCTTATACGGTGAAAGCAGATATTCTTTGCTTAAACTTTAATCTGTACTGATAATAAATATACATGTATATCAATGGTCGCTGACTAACTGCCCTATCCGCGACACAGGTATGTGCCAGCGGACATATGTGGCATACCAGATTGAATGTAACAAATGTAAGGAGTTCTACATTGGTAGCACAACTCGAGCACTCCACTCCCACATTAAAGAACACCTCAACACACACACATCCTTATTAACCCTTTAGCATTTAAACCGGCCATATCCAGCCAGAATTCTCTCACCTCTTTCTGTTCAAACCAGATGTAACTAGCCACTCATACTGATGTTAAAATAAATAACATCAAAATCTTATAGATTCGATATTATATGAGATGATTGTGTGAATTAAAGACTTTACCTCAAAAATACAATAGTATATATAGAGTAAGATGAGTGATAAAGGGTTAAAAAAACACATTGACAAATGTAGAAACATCAACCAACATATTACCATTAAAGCCAGCGATAGAAATGTGGACAATTTAAGAATTAAGGAAACCTTGCTCATACATCGACTCAACCCGAAAATAAATAATAGATTAGAACTCAGGACACAGTACTTTACATAAAAAGACACAACCACAGGAACACAAACTAAACATCTCATAGAATAAAGAAAATTGATTTCATGAAATACTATATTGGCAATAGACATCATTCATGTTGAAAGCGAAGTAACCATTGAAAAACGCTTGAAAATGACTTAGAAAATTTTTTAATCAAAATCAAAATTTCATCCCAAAGAGAGGAAATTGGAACATTATCCACAGAAGGTTCCTTAAACCCTGATGAAGGGACTTATATGTTCCGAAATATTGAACAGATAAAAAAACAACAACAACAAAACAAAGATTACCAGGTAACTTTTACTTTTCGTTACCTCATCTTACAGTCTATTTTGCATTGTTTAAGCCTTCTATCTCTTTCAACGTTATATATTAAATAGAATGCTTCAAGCAAACTATAACATACATGTATATATACATATCATCATCATAATCGTTTTAATCTCTGATTTCCCTGCTATATATACATACATAGGTACATATATAGTCACTAGCCTACTTTGATTGGTCACTGCCTCCTATTTAGAGTACCACCCTTACTGTCAAAACTTAATAGGTGACTGAAGACCGAAATGATGCGGTTTTATTTATTTGTTCCATCCTCTTGTTCACTTAATTTATTTTAGACACACACAACACATGTATGTATTTATATATATCATCATCATCATCATCATTTTACGGCCGCTTTTCCCTGCTTGCAAGGGTGGGACGGGAACTGATTCTGGCTTTATTTCTACAGCTGGATGCCCTTCCTAACACCAACCTCATTTACAGTGAGTGGTGAGTGCTTTTTTGCCGTGGCACCTCCACGACCACTTTGCAGTGGAATGATGTGGACCCCAGTCCCTATCATCTTATTTCTACAGCTGAGTAAACTGAAGCAATGTGAAATAAAGTGTCTTGCTCAAGGAAACAACACATCATCCGGTCTGAGAATTGAACTCACAACCTTTCGATTGCAAGGCCAATGCTCTAACCACTAAGCCATGTGCCTCCATATATATATATATATAAATCAATTTCATGATGAAAGCTAACATATATATGTATATATGAAAGCTAACTTATATATATATATATATATATATATATATATATATATATATATATATATATATATATATATATATATATATTTATATATATATATATATATATATATATAAGTTAGCTTTCATATATACATATATATAAGTTAGCTTTCATCAGGAAATTGATTTCCTATGAAAACATGGTTATGTTTTAAGTTTATATATATATATATATATATATATATATATATATGTGCATGTGTGTATTGAACAATGAAAATAAAACAAAAGTCGATGGTAGGTTCCTAATTAAGAAACTAGCATTGACATTTGTTTTATTTTCATTGTTCAATACATACATATATTTATAAATGGCTCTGTAGCATGAGTAGAATCTTCAAGTGAACCTTATGCAAGGATAGCCTACTACAAAAACTATAGCACATACTGCCTAATCTCATTAAAACCCTCTCTTCAAGGCCACATTAAGTCCTAACAATGTTATTGGCCCCACCACAACAGGTGGATACCAGTATATATATTGTCTCACTATAAAGAGGGCATCAATAGTATTCCTGCCTGGCATAAATCCAAACTGGATCTCATCAAACTTGATTCAATTCCTAATTGACATTGTGCCTAAATCAGAAACCATTATTGAGTGCAGAAAAGTTGACACAAATTGAAGGATCCTCCTTACCCCATGTTTGGCAAGCTTTCTTTGGCTGGACGCCCTTCCTAACACCAACCACTTTATAGCGTGTACTGGGTGCTTTTACTGTGTAGATCACCAAGACTAAGGGAGGTGCCATGTCCTCAACATGAATAAAGGGTCCTCTCAATCCTTTGTTTGCCAAGCTTTCTACAGCTGGATGACTTTCCTATCACCAATCACTTCACAATGCGTACTAGGTGCATTTATCATGTAGATCACCAATACTATAGAAGTTACTGTGTCTTTGGAACAGCTGAAGAGTCCTCTCAACCCTTTTAGGCATGGTTTCTACAGTGAGGTGCCCTTCCTGTCTCTAACCACCCATACAGAATATACCAGTTGCATTTTCATGGCATCACTAGAGAGGTTGTTGGCCAACAGTAGAGCCCTCTGAGCTCTGGCGAGAGGGCAATGGGGGAGGGAGATAGGTATTAAGTTATGATGATGATGAAACTCCATGATCAAGCTTAAACCATTTCCAGGTAGAATGAGAAATAGTTTATCTTTGACCATATGGCTCAGATGCTTTAAATGACATCTACACTCAACTTCTTTAAAGTAAGGAATACTAAGTTGAATAATGGTCTTACAGGTCTTAATTAGAAACATCTCATCTCCCTCTCTCTACACACACACATATATAAATGTGTGAGAGAGAGAGAGATAGAAAGAGAGAGATAGAGAGAGAGAGAGAGAGATGAGAGAGAGCAAGGAGGTCAACATTTGAACTCGTGAACCTGGAAGTAATGTTAAACAATAACAACAACAATACTAATAATTAATAAAAACTAAATAATTAATCCACTGCAAGTTGTCAGGTAGAAAATGGTTAATTTACACACAAGGTTCAACAAGGTCATCTTTTGCTAATTAAAGACACAATAAATGTGAATTACTATTCACGGATGTAAACATCACAAACATGGCCTGAAGGTTGGGAAACACAGTTTGGTCGTTATATATGAAAACTGATAATGATGTTATCTATCTATCTATCTATCTAAGGCGGGTAAAATTCCCGAGATCCATGGACGAGTTCTCTCCAGCGGTCTCTGTCCCTCATTATCGCTGCCATGTCCTGCATCTCCAACGAAGATTTAAAGATAGAAAGTGAGATGAAGATAATTACAAACTAATGTGTTGTTAAATATATGATAGCTATAGGGTGATGGATTGGCAGAACTGGGGTCAAAATGCCAAATTTTAGATTTTATTTTGTATAAATATTTCACATAATAAACAGGAAGAGAGAAAAAAATGAAATAAAGAGTAAAAAGGGGAGGGCAATGGAAGAGCAGACTTTAAACCCCTGGCAGTAAAAATCTCAGCTGTGCCTTGTGGACAAGATGGCCAAATCATTGCTGCAGATATAACCAGTGATACCCACTGCATAGGCCATCCACCTTACAGGGCTCCTTCATTAGGTGGGATAGGATGCACTTCTCCAGATTTTACAGAGGAAATTAACAGTTTGGAGATTGAGGACACCAGAAGTTTTGACAACAACCGGTATCAAAAGGAAATGATCGGTTAAATCCTGGTATTTGGATATTTTCTGCTCCCAAGCAATGACCATGTTTGTGGCTAAAGTAACAAGGTATTGTATTGTATTTCATTATTACTCTTAATTTAATCCCTTTCCATTCTGAGTTCAAATCCCGACGAGGCCAACTTTGCCTTTCATCCTTACGGGGTCGATAAAATAAAGTACTAGTAATGTACTGAGTAATTGCTGGCCTTGTACCATAAGTAGAAACAATTATTACTCTTAATTTCATTTTTTTCTCTCTTCCTGTTTATTATGTGAAATATTTATACAAATAAAATCTAAAATCTAAAATGGCGGTGGATTAGCAGTATCAGTAGGGCGTTGGACACCATGCTTTGCAACATAGAGTTACGGCCCTTTACATTCTGAGTTCAAATCCTGCCAAGGTTAGCTTTGTCATTCATCCTTTCAGGATAAAATAAAGTACCAGTAATGCACTGGGGTTGATTTATTATTATTTACATTATGAGTTCAAATCTCACGGGGGTGACATTTGATTTTCATACTTCTGTGGTCAATAAAATAATGTGTATATTAAGTAGTATGATTGACCCTATTGTCTGTACCAATGATTCTCAACTAGGAACTGGGGTGGGGGCATTTGGCTCCCAGAGAAAGGATTTTAGCAAAGGGAAGAATTAAGGAGGAAAGTTAGTTAGGGTTGGAAAGTTAGTCAAGGAAAGAATAGTGTACATTGTGTGTATATACACATGTATATCAAATGAAATACCAATATACCCAACTATAGTAAAATACCAACAAACCTAACTATAGTGTACATTGTATATATATCACATGAAATACCCTTATCATCATCATCATCATTTAACGTCTATCTTCCAATGATGATGATGATAAGGATATCTATATATCCAACTATATTGTATATATATATATATATATATATATCAAGGTTCGGTTCTTAGCCCACTACTATTCATTATAGTCCTCCAGACTTTTACAGAGGAGTTTAAAACAGTCTGTCCATGGAACTTCTCTATACAGATGATCTGGTCCTTATAGCCAAATCCATTAAAGAAGTAGAAAATAAGTTCTGACTATGGAAACAGAATTTAGAATCAAAAGGCCTGAGAGTAAACTTAGCCAAAACTAAAGAGCTAGTGAGTAGGAGAGAAGATAGGACCCTGATTCTTTCAGGGAAGTGTAATGCTGCATGGTGGTGAAACATGGGCATGTGCAGACTGAAGAGAAATGAAGCAACCATGCTCCATTGGATGTGCAATGCAAGTGTGAGAGAGAGACAAAGCTTGGATGAGTTGAAGGAGAAGGTGGGTTTAAGAGGAATCAGGTAGTGTGCAGGAGAGAAGACTGTGTTGGTTTGGACATGTGATGTGCATGAGCAATGATCATTGGGTGAAGAAGTGTCAGGAAATACCAGTGGAAAGAAGTCACAGCAGAGGTAGACCAAGAAAGACCTGGGCAGTGGTTCTGAGTACTGACCTCAAATCACCGAGACTCACAGAGGCAATGACAAAGGATTGCGACATGTGGAGAGATGCCATGCTAAAAAGGACCCGTCCAAGCATGGAAAAGCAGACATATAATGATGGTGATGATCAAATGAAATACCAGTATACCCAACTATACTGTACATTGGATATATATCAAATGAAATACCCATATACTCAACCATAAAGGTAAACATGTTTTCCCTGCTAGCAATAGTTAGACAGTTTATCACAGACTCAGCCAGTATCTAAGTGAAGATGTTGACCTTTCAGTAGCTCAGTTTACTTATGTTTCCAAACTCTACAGAGTGCACCAGGTGCATCTTATTGAGGCATGAACACCAAGGAGGTTGTTATGACATCAACATAACTGAAAAGTCCTCTTGTCTTTTTGTTTGACAAGTTTTCTAACAACTGGGTACCCTTCTTACCGCCAATGACCTTACAGAGTATATAGTTCACAAAAAACTCCATCTTCAGACTTAATCCCTTATGTTATGGATCTGTAATTTCTGAGGTAGTTGTTGGAGCTCCATATTGACATACAGCATTTCTAGAGTATTTTTTAAACCTGCTGGAGCCCTTCCCCTTTCGAGGCCTAAGTATAGCAGATTTCTTCCAGAGAAGGATAGAGAATGAGAGAATGAAAGCGAGAAAGAGATATAGAGGAAGAATCGTCCCCAGTATTACACTGGTACTTTTATCCATTATACAAGTTGGTAACCATACTCATGTTAATATGTTACTTGGATGAAAAATTACTAGAGGACAAGTGAAAATGATGGAGAATTGAGGAAACCTGGGATTGCAAGGGTGGGGGAATGGGGCCTGGGTCTCTGAGAACCTCTGCTTTATAACAATAGTTTTGTTGGCTTGGTTTGTTTCAATTGTTAGGGAGTGTGGTGGAGAGGGGGAAGCCAAAACTGTAGTGTGTCAAAATAAACACATTATAGTGTTTACTTTGTTCCACATCTTAGAGGGTTCTTGGTTCAAATCCAGCTGAAAGTATACTTTATTTTGTAGTCTTCTGTTTTAAATAAGACATATGGGTGATCTATTGAAGTTGATCTTAACAGCCATATCATATAAATTATAATCATCATGTTTTAAACTGAGTCCTAGCTTTCATAAGACATCAATATATGTATGGAATGAGATGGCAAGACTATGTTTTAAAAAGGGACTGTTTAAAAGTTAATTTCTATTTTTCTGGTATTTTCCTAAAATTGAGCAATGGTATGGTCTCAAGGTTGCTAGATTTAAGAGGTCCAATATGTACCTTTAAAAATGCCTTCAACTGTTCAACATCCCTGACTTATAATTTTTATATAACTCTGTCCAGCCCCACATGTAGTATAACTCATATATTTGTAACAGTTGTGCTATTGAATGAGCCCTTGTGACTAATTAAAGAAACAATTATTGTTATTATTATGAGGGCAATAGATTGGCAGAAACACGAGAGTGTTAGACAAGATGCTTAACAACATTTAGTTGTGGCTTTTTACATTCTGAGTTCAAATATAGCTGAGATCAACTTTATCTTTCATTCTTCTGAGGTTGATAAAATAAAGTACCAGTTAAGTGCTGGAGTTGATATAATCAACTTCCACTCCCTAAATTTGCTGGCTTTATGCCTAAATTAGAAACCATTGTTAACTTTGCCTTTCATCCATACGGGGTCGATAAAATAAAGTAATGTACTGGGTATTTGCTGGCCTTGTGCCAAAAGTAGAAACAATTATATATTATAAACTAGTTGGCCCCAAAGATATTCCACGGTTGTTGAGAGTTAAGACAATAACTACTTTAACATATATATTTGTTATTTCACCATTGTATCATTTGAATTATTAGACCATTATCATCATTTATACCATTGATTTAATACTTCTTTATATTCAATGGTTTTACTGATGGTTTTTCCTTATTGTTTCTCTTATTATTAACTACCCTAGAGTGGTGGATTGGCAGTATCGGTAGAGGGTCGGACGCCATGCTTTGTAGCATAGAATTACAGCCCTTTATGATCTGAGTTCAAATCCTGCCAAGGTTAACTTTGCCTTTCATCCTTACAGGGTTGATAAAATAAAGTACCAGTCACGCACTGGGGTCGATTTAATTGATTTCCCCCTCCCCCAAAATTGCTGGCCTTGTGCCTATATAAGAAACCATTATTAACTATCCTAACAAAGTTGTCAGTTAATTTCTTAACCATAGAGAAGGTAACATAAACTGTTTATAACTAAATACTGTAAACCCCTATCTTAAATGTTTCCCTTTGTACTTTATTAACGGTCATTGAATAAACTACTTCAACTGGAAACTTAGTTCTTTGTAGCAAGTTCAGTTTAACAGATGACAGTTAAATGACTAAAGCTGATGCTTAGAACATAACTTATCAAAGTTTTATTTTTACATACAATTATAATGGAAGATTTTAAAATAGATATAAACATTTCAACCCTTTCATTACCATATTCCTAATGAAAGACATTGACTATGATTTTCAGATATTTTGGAAATAACAAAGAATTTGGTGGATTTAGTAAATATAAACACTTTAAAAAAACAATTTTCTATCTTAAAATCAGGGGTGTTTTCTAGCAGTTTCATATCAATAGGGTTAAATGAAGTATTTAGTGTGAAATTAAAATTGGAGATTGCATATTCTTGAAAACATGGTTCATAAAAAAGTACAGAAGAATCTATTTGAATACAAACAATCAAATAGCATAAAAAATATTTATACCTTTAGACTTATGAGACACAGCAAGCAAAAAGTAGGGTATTTTTCGGTGTATAAGACATACATATTTTATGTTAAAAACTGGCTAAGGCCATACACTATAGGAACAAGTATAGATTTTTAAACCTTAAACACCAAAACACATGAAGCCTCTCTTAACAACCTGTAATGATTTCGCAGAAAATATCTAAAAATGTAATTGTTAATTCAAATGTTTATAATATCTTTATTAGTGAACAGATTGTTGTGAAAATCTGTGATATAACCATAGTGCTGTTTTATGTATTTCAAGATTGTCTTGCTAATGTGGTTTTATGTGGTATTTTAATTTAAATGGTTATAGTAACTTTACTTGCAGATAAATCACTGTGAAAATCTGTAGTATTAAACTAAAGACTTTAATGTTTAATGTGATGTAGTCATAGTGCTGTTTTGTACATTTCAAGAATTTCTTGCTAATGTGGTTTCATGTGGTATGTTAATTTAAATGGTTATAGTATCTTTAATGTGATGTAGTCACTGTACTGTGTTGTACTTTTCAAAAATGTACTGCTAATGTCATTTCATGTGGTACAGACATCAATAATTAAAGTGTTCAAATTTTAATTGAAATCTCATTATTACAAGACAGATCAGTAGTTAAATATTTGTCTTTTATATTAAGTTTATATAATTAAAAGACAAAGACTGTATATCCTTGTTAGAAATATGGTTATAACAGGGTTAACTGCTACTATAGCAACAACCCCCCCCCCCTCCATATGGTTTTCTTCAAATTAAGGGTAGCTTTGTTTGCATCATTTTCTTCTTTTAACCCCTTCACGAACCTATTTCTAATGAAATACATTCTATTTTAATTAATTAAAAATTTTCTAGGGATTTACTAAAATTATTAACTAATCCATTACTAAGGTCATAAGATATGGTTCTTATATTAAAATTATGTTGGACAATTTTAATTTAAATAGGAAATATTTAAAATAGGTGGTTTTGTTTCATTGAACCAGAGCTGGTTTGTGGGTTTGTGTTGGTGTCAGATGGGTTAAAAGAGAAAAGCAAACACATATTAACAAACATAAATAATAATTAAAAAAATACATGCCTGCATTCCACTGAAAGAAAGCTCTAAATTTTTTTTCCACTCCACCAAAAAGATTGGTGTATATATACATATATAAATTTCTGAAAATTACTACAACAGTATTGTGTATATATATATATATTCTGAAGAGAAAACCAATGTTACACTCCAATTACATGCACTGAATGAGCACTCAATATACGCATACATAATATATAAATGTTCATTTTATTTAACTGGGTAAATATATTATGTGTAATTTTTTTTTTTTCGTTAGTTCAGGGTTGTGTGAGGTAAACAATTATATATATATGTATATATATATATAAATATATGAATATATGTGTGTGTCTGCATATATAAATGCAAGTTTTATTCTTACCAGGTGCATTAAAGAACTCCTTGGCGGGTGAGGTTCAGTTAGAAGTTGGGTGGGGGTCTGGCCAAAACTGCGGATCTGGTTTTCTATGGCCTGTGACAAATAAGAAATAGTTGGCAGAAATTAATAGAATGTGAAGATTTCAATGTATCTTGTAATCAATGATTTAATTTAACATTCTCTATATTGATTAATAAACAGAGACAATGTATGGAAAGGACAACAATCTTGTCAAAGACATGACAACCTCCCTAGTGCTGATAAAATGTACTCAATACACTGTAAAGTGGTTGTTGGTTAAATGGACACAATGTAGGGTTGAAAGAGCAAGATAAATTCTCTAGTATTGGTGTCACAGTAAAATACACTCAGTACACTATGTAAAGAGGTAGGTGTTAGGAAGTGCATCAATCCATGGCAAAAAATGGAATATACGAGCAAGGTATGATCCTTCAACTCATCCATGAGGGCAGTAACTCCAAAGAGGTCATAACTTGCAGGCCATATCTACTGTCGAATCCATGCCAGTATGGAAGGTGAACATAAGATGACAATGATGGTAATTCATTAAAACTGCAAATATAGTTACAAGGTATCTCTAGAAGCCAAAACTATTATTTAACTTTTTTGTAACAATATTTCTAGTGAAATACATACATTCTATTTCAGTTTATTGCAGAATAATTTTCAGGGCAGGGATTTACTAAAATTATATATATATCTTTCCCTAGGGATATATTCTAGAATATATCCCTAGGGGAAGATGCTTGTGAAGTGTTCTTTTTAGATTACTTTATTGGGATCTATCTCTCAGGGATTTTGTGTAATATATATATATATATATATATATATATAATAAAATAGTTAACATTCCTGGAGTGCTCGGAAAAATAAATTTCCATTTCTTTCGCTAGACGATAATACTCAGAACAGCTGACACACCGTTGGGCCCCGGGCTGGCCGGGGGTCAGCAACGTCGTTGGTTATTGACCGTTAAACATGGGCTTAATCTTTGCTCTATATTCTACCCTGAAACTTTATCGTGATTATCTATAATACACTTAAACTTTTTCATAACAGCCTCCTTCTGTAAATTCTTTAACTAAATCTCACAACTTTAAACCTAAACCTTATTTTTCTAATTTCATCTTAAATGGCATCTTCTAACTCAAAACATAAATTTAATGTTTCTAATTGTTAATCGTAATTTCTGTCCATACATTATACCATGCAGACGCCCACTATATATTACTATATATAGCTTTGTTGAAGATATATGTTCTTTCAGATTTTTTTTGCAGCACTTTCTAGCACGCATGACCAGCTTCAATGTGACCTGACCTCAACACTGGCCTCTGTCTTTGACGGGGTGGTAGTAGTACACTATAAGCCTAAGCCCCTTCAACAGATGGACATAAGTAGGCTTAATAATCACCACTAGAAGGCTGCCAACCGGGGTAGAAGCAGCTAAATGTTCGGTTGCCTTCATGTCTCTGATTTTCAGCCCCATGGATTTTGTCTATTATATTCCTTTGTTATATTTCGAATACCTGATGATGTCACCAGATTCATACTGAACCCGGTCACTGAAATGATCATAGTATAATAAACCTTAAGGAATTACACCAGTCCAGCCTCCTGTTATTTTATAATAATTAACTCCGTACTCGCACCACCAACTACACAAATGAAGACGGGTGAGTTGCATTACGTTGAGTGCTCTCCATAATATTACATTGAGGTTGACCATATGGAATGACCAGTTCTATCCAGTGGTAAACCAACAAACCTAAATAAATATATATATAACCATTATCATTGTTTTCATGTTCAATTTTCTAAATTGGCATCCGTTGGACAGAGCTTTTTGAGGCAGTATTTTATATCTTAATGTCCTGACACCAATCCTCTCATAAGTTTTCTTTACTTTGATGAAGTTTAGAAAATATGATTCTTAGATTGTGTAATAAATGAAGCAATAATAACTTACCTCTTTCATAACTGGATCAGTCATAGATTCCAGGTTGACACTTCCTTCATAGGTTAAATAATAAAAGACATTCGTAGCCCTAACTGCTTCAGGTCCTGGAAACAAAAACAAAACATAAATAATTATCTGTACAGATACAGGATAGCGAAGACTCTTCAGTGTTGTCCAGCATATGAAAACCTCTCTAGTGCTGCTGTTACAAAAAAATACACCTAGTCCATTCTGTAAAGTAGTAGTACTGGTGCCATGAGAAGATGCACCCAGTACACTCTGTAAAGTGGTTGGCATTAAGAAGGGCATCCAGCCATAGAAACTAAACTGTATAGTTTCAGACCATGACAACTGCATCTTACCCATGCCAGCATAGAAAACAGATGTAAAATGATAGTTGTAATGATACAGAAAAGGATTGAGATTGTGTGTTGTGTGCATCATTTTCATCATTTCATCATTTCATTTTACATCCGCTTTTTCCCTGCTTGCAAGGGTGGGACGGGAACTGATTCTGGCTTGATTTCTACAGCTGGATGTCCTTCCTAACACCAACCTCATTTACAGTGAGTGCTGGGTGCCTTTTTGCCGTGGCACCTCCACGACCACTTTGCAGTGGAATGATAGGGACCCCAGTCCCTATCATTTCATTTTATACAGCTGAGTAAACTGGAGCAATGTGAAATAAAGTGTCTTGCTCAAGGAAACAACACATCAGCCGGTCTGAGAATTGAACTCACAACCTTTCAATTGCAAGGCCAATGCTCTAACCACTAAGCCATGTGCATGTACAAGAAAAACCGTTGAAGTTTTTTGTTTACATGTTAATGTTTTTATTGAGTAGCGACCTGTTATTCGCAGATGATTGGCTCAACTCGAGGTCACCTATGGAAGCTATGATCCCGACTCAAGTATTGATCTACTTGTCGGATTAGTGATTCAGAGCAGATAGATACTAAGTCAGATCCATAACTTCCATAGGTGGTCTTGAGCCAATCATCTGTGAAACGCGCATAATAGGTCGATACTCAATAAAATCATATATAAACCATACTTCATCAGTTTTTCTTAATATATACACTCTGCCTGTGCATTGCGTGCTCATATCGGTACCACAATCAGCAATGCACTGAATCACCTACACTATACACAGAGAGAGACGGAGAGAGAGAGAGAGACGGAGAGAGAAAGAGAGAGAGAGAGAGAGAGAGAGAGAGAGAGAGAGAGAGAGAGAGAGAGAGAGAGAGAGAGAGAGAGAGACATTGAGTATATAGATATGTAAACATATCATATTTAATTGAATATTTCACCATAGATTGAAAAAAATAAGTGTAAATAAAATAGAACATGATAAGACTATGTTCTCTATCATTAACTCTTTCATAACCATATCTCTAATGACATATGCTATGTTTGAATTTAATAATAATTTGGAGTAATTTACTAAAATTATTAATTATTTTATTATTAAGATGGTATTTGTAACAAAAGGTTCCTAATCATCATTATCATCACCATCACCATTATCACCGTTTAATGTCTATTTTCCATGGCTGCATGTGTTAGATGTTTGAATTTATTAATAATTTGAGTGCATTTTATTGTGGCACTATCACTACCACTTTACAGTGTAGACTGAGTGTTTTATTGTGGCACCATCACTACCACTTTACAGTGTAGACTGAGTATGTTTTATTGTGGCACCATCACTACCACTTTACAGTGTAGACTGAGTGTGTTTTATTGTGGCACTATCACTACCACTTTACAGTGTAGACTGAGTGTATTATTGTGGCACCATCACTACCACTTTACAGTGTAGACTGAGTATGTTTTATTGTGGCACCATCACTACCACTTTACAGTGTAGACTGAGTGTCTTATTGTGGCACCATCACTACCACTTTACAGTGTAGGCTGAGTATGTTTTATTGTGGCACCGTCACTACCACTTTACAGTGTAGACTGAGTGTGTTTTATTGTTGGACCATCTCTACCAGTTTACAGTGTAGACTGAGTGTCTTATTGTGACACCATCACTACCACTTTACAGTGTAGACTGAGTATGTTTTATTGCGGCACCATCACTACCACTTTACAGTGTAGACTGAGTGTGTTTTATTGTGGCACCATCACTACCACTTTACAGTGTAGACTGAGTGTGTTTTATTGTTGGACCATCTCTACCACTTTACAGTGTAGACTGAGTGTCTTATTGTGACACCATCACTACCACTTTACAGTGTAGGCTGAGTATGTTTTATTGTGGCACCATCACTACCACTTTACAGGGTAGACTGAGTGTCTTATTGTGGCATCATCACTACCACTTTACAGTGTAGACTGAGTGTGTTTTATTGTGGCACCATCACTACCACTTTACAGTGTAGACTGAGTATGTTTTATTGTGACACCATCACTACCACTTTACAGTGTAGACTGAGAGTGTTTTATTGTGGCACTATCACTACCACTTTACAGTGTAGACTGAGTGTCTTATTGTGACACCGTCACTACCACTTTACAGTGTAGACTGAGTGTGTTTTATTGTGGCACCATCACTACCACTTTACAGTGTAGACTGAGTATGTTTTATTGTGGTACCATCACTACCACTTTACAGTGTAGGCTGAGTGTGGTTTATTGTGGCACCATCACTACCACTTTACAGTGTAGACTGAGTATGTTTTATTGTGGCACCATAACTACCACTTTACAGTGTAGACTGAGTGTGTTTTATTGTGGCACCGTCACTACCACTTTACAGTGTAGACTGAGTGTGTTTTATTGTGGCACCGTCACTACCACTTTACAGTGTAAACTGAGTGTGTTTTATTGTGGTACCATCACTACCACTTTACAGTGTAGACTGAGTGTCTTATTGTGGCACCATCTCTACCACTTTACAGTGTAGACTGAGTGTGTTTTATTATGACACCATCTCTACCACTTTACAGTGTAGACTGAGTGTGTTTTATTGTGGCACCATCACTACCACTTTACAGTGTAGACTGAGTGTCTTATTGTGACACCATCTCTACCAGTTGACAGTGTAGACTGAGTATGTTTTATTGTGGCACCATCAATACCACTTTACAGTGTAGACTGAGTGTCTTATTGTGGCACCATCACTACCACTTTACAGTGTAGACTGAGAGTGTTTTATTGTGGCACCATCACTACCACTTTACAGTGTAGACTGAGTGTGTTTTATTGTGGCACCATTACTACCACTTTACAGTGTAGACTGAGTGTGGTTTATTGTGGCACCATCACTATCACTTTACAGTGTAGACTGAGTATGTTTTATTGTGGCACCATCACTACCACTTTACAGTGTAGACTGAGTGTGTTTTATTGTGGCACCGTCACTACCACTTTACAGTGTAGACTGAGTGTGTTTTATTGTGGTACCATCACTACCACTTTACAGTGTAGACTGAGTGTCTTATTGTGGCACCATCTCTACCACTTTACAGTGTAGGCTGAGTATGTTTTATTGTGGGACCATCACTACTACTTTACAGTGTAGACTGAGTGTCTTATTGTGGCACCATCACTACCACTTTACAGTGTAGACTGAGTGTCTTATTGTGACACCATCACTACCACTTTACAGTGTAAACTGAGTGTGTTTTATTATGACACCATCTCTACCACTTTACAGTGTAGACTGAGTGTGTTTTATTGTGGGACCATCACTACCACTTTACAGTGTGGACTGAGTATGTTTTATTGTGGCACCATCACTACCAATTTACAGTGTAGACTGAGTATTTTTTATTGTGGCACCATCACTACCACTTTACAGTGTAGACTGAGTATGTTTTATTGTGGAACCAACACTACCACTTTACAGTGTAGACTGAGTGTGTTTTATTGTGGCACCATCACTACCACTTTACAGTGTAGACTGAGTGTGTTTTATTGTGGCACTATCACTACCACTTTACAGTGTAGACTGAGTGTTTTATTGTGGCACCATCACTACCACTTTACAGTGTAGACTGAGTATGTTTTATTGTGGCACCATCACTACCACTTTACAGTGTAGACTGAGTGTCTTATTGTGGCACCATCACTACCACTTTACAGTGTAGGCTGAGTATGTTTTATTGTGGCACCGTCACTACCACTTTACAGTGTAGACTGAGTGTGTTTTATTGTTGGACCATCTCTACCACTTTACAGTGTAGACTGAGTGTCTTATTGTGACACCATCACTACCACTTTACAGTGTAGACTGAGTATGTTTTATTGTGGCACCATCACTACCACTTTACAGTGTAGACTGAGTGTGTTTTATTGTGGCACCATCACTACCACTTTACAGTGTAGACTGAGTGTGTTCTTTTGTTGGACCATCTCTACCACTTTACAGTGTAGACTGAGTGTCTTATTGTGACACCATCACTACCACTTTACAGTGTAGGCTGAGTATGTTTTATTGTGGCACCATCACTACCACTTTACAGGGTAGACTGAGTGTCTTATTGTGGCATCATCACTACCACTTTACAGTGTAGACTGAGTGTGTTTTATTGTGGCACCATCACTACCACTTTACAGTGTAGACTGAGTATGTTTTATTGTGACACCATCACTACCACTTTACAGTGTAGACTGAGAGTGTTTTATTGTGGCACTATCACTACCACTTTACAGTGTAGACTGAGTGTCTTATTGTGACACCGTCACTACCACTTTACAGTGTAGACTGAGTGTGTTTTATTGTGGCACCATCACTACCACTTTACAGTGTAGACTGAGTATGTTTTATTGTGGCACCATCACTACCACTTTACAGTGTAGGCTGAGTGTGGTTTATTGTGGCACCATCACTACCACTTTACAGTGTAGACTGAGTATGTTTTATTGTGGCACCATAACTACCACTTTACAGTGTAGACTGAGTGTGTTTTATTGTGGCACGGTCACTACCACTTTACAGTGTAGACTGAGTGTGTTTTATTGTGGCACCGTCACTACCACTTTACAGTGTAAACTGAGTGTGTTTTATTGTGGTACCATCACTACCACTTTACAGTGTAGACTGAGTGTCTTATTGTGGCACCATCTCTACCACTTTACAGTGTAGACTGAGTGTGTTTTATTATGACACCATCTCTACCACTTTACAGTGTAGACTGAGTGTGTTTTATTGTGGCACCATCACTACCACTTTACAATGTAGACTGAGTGTCTTATTGTGACACCATCTCTACCAGTTGACAGTGTAGACTGAGTATGTTTTATTGTGGCACCATCAATACCACTTTACAGTGTAGACTGAGTGTCTTATTGTGGCACCATCACTACCACTTTACAGTGTAGACTGAGAGTGTTTTATTGTGGCACCATCACTACCACTTTACAGTGTAGACTGAGTGTGTTTTATTGTGGCACCATCACTACCACTTTACAGTGTAGACTGAGTGTGTTTTATTGTGGCACCATCACTACCACTTTACAGTGTAGGCTGAGTGTGGTTTATTGTGGCACCATCACTATCACTTTACAGTGTAGACTGAGTATGTTTTATTGTGGCACCATCACTACCACTTTACAGTGTAGACTGAGTGTGTTTTATTGTGGCACCGTCACTACCACTTTACAGTGTAGACTGAGTGTGTTTTATTGTGGTACCATCACTACCACTTTACAGTGTAGACTGAGCGTCTTATTGTGGCACCATCTCTACCACTTTACAGTGTAGACTGAGTGTGTTTTATTGTGGCACCATCACTACCACTTTACAGTGTAGACTGAGTGTCTTATTGTGACACCATCACTACCACTTTACAGTGTAGGCTGAGTATGTTTTATTGTGGGACCATCACTACCACTTTACAGTGTAGACTGAGTGTCTTATTGTGGCACCATCACTACCACTTTACAGTGTAGACTGAGTGTCTTATTGTGACACCATCACTACCACTTTACAGTGTAGACTGAGTGTGTTTTATTGTGGGACCATCACTACCACTTTACAGTGTGGACTGAGTATGTTTTATTGTGGCACCATCACTACCACTTTACAGTGTAGACTGAGTATTTTTTATTGTGGCACCATCACTACCACTTTACAGTGTAGAGTGAGTATGTTTTATTGTGGAACCAACACTACCACTTTACAGTGTAGACTGAGTGTGTTTTATTGTGGCACCATCACTACCACTTTACAGTGTAGACTTAGTGTCTTATTGTGACACCATCACTACCACTTTACAGTGTAGACTGAGTATTTTATTGTGGCACCATCACTACCACTTTACAGTGTAGACTGAGTATGTTTTATTGACACCATCTCTACCACTTTACAGTGTAGGCTGAGTATGTTTTATTGTGACACCATCTCTACCACTTTACAGTGTAGGCTGAGTGCGTTTTATTGTTGCACCATCACTACCACTTTACAGTGTAGACTGAGTTTCATTGTGGCACCATCACTACCACTTTACAGTGTAGACTGAGTATGTTTTATTGGGGCACCACCACTACCACTTTACAGTGTAGACTGATTATGTTTTATTGTGGCACCATCACTACCACTTTACAGTGTAGACGGAGTATGTTTTATTGTTGCACCATCACTACCACTTTACAGTGTAGACTGAGTGTCTTATTGTGACACCGTCACTACCACTTTACAGTGTAGACTGAGTGTGTTTTATTGTGTCACCATCACTACCACTTTACAGTGTAGACTGAGTATGTTTTATTGTGGCACCATCACTACCACTTTACAGTGTAGGCTGAGTGTGGTTTATTGTGGCACCATCACTACCACTTTACAGTGTAGACTGAGTATGTTTTATTGTGGCACCATCACTACCACTTTACAGTGTAGACTGAGTATGTTTTATTGTGGCACCGTCACTACCTCTTTACAGTGTAGACTGAGTTTGTTTTATTGTGGTATCATCACTACCACTTTACAGTGTAGACTGAGTGTCTTATTGTGGCACCATCTCTACCACTTTACAGTGTAGACTGAGTGTGTTTTATTATGACACCATCTCTACCACTTTACAGTGTAGACTGAGTGTGTTTTATTGTGGCACCATCACTACCACTTTACAGAGTGGACTGAGTATGTTTTATTGTGGCACCATCACTACCACTTTACAGTGTAGACTGAGTGTGTTTTATTGTGGCACCATCACTACCACTTTACAGTGTAGACTGAGTATGTTTTATTGTGGCACCATCACTACCACTTTACCGTGTAGACTGAGTGTGTTTTATTGTGGCACCATAACCACCACTTTACAGTGTAGACTGAGTGTGTTTTATTGTGGCACCATCACTACCACTTTACAGTGTAGACTGAGTGTCTTATTGTGACACCATCTCTAACACTTTACAGTGTAGACTGAGTATGTTTTATTGTGGCACCATCACTACCACTTTACAGTGTAGACTGAGTGTCTTATTGTGACACCGTCACTACCACTTTACAGTGTAAACTGAGTGTGTTTTATTGTGGCACCATCACTACCACTTAACAGTGTAGGCTGAGTGTGGTTTATTGTGGCACCATCACTACCACTTTACAGTGTAGACTGAGTGTGTTTTATTATGGCACCATCACTACCACTTTACAGTGTAGACTGAGTGTCTTATTGTGACACCATCACTACCACTTTACAGTGTAGGCTCAGTATGTTTTATTGTGGGATCATCACTACCACTTTACAGTGTAGACTGAGTGTCTTATTGTGGAACCATCACTACCACTTTACAGTGTAGACTGAGTGTGTTTTATTATGACACCATCTCTACCACTTTACAGTGTAGACTGAGTGTGTTTTATTGTGGCACCATCACTACCACTTTACAGTGTGGACTGAGTATGTTTTATTGTGGCACCATCACTACCACTTTACAGTGTAGACTGAGTATTTTTTATTGTGGCACCATCACTACCACTTTACAGTGTAGACTGAGTATTTTTTATTGTGGAACCAACACTACCACTTTACAGTGTAGACTGAGTATGTTTTATTGTGGCACCATCACTACCACTTTACAGTGTAGACTAGGTATGTTTTATTGTGGAACCAACACTACCACTTTACAGTGTAGACTGAGTGTGTTTTATTGTGGCACCATCACTACCACTTAACAGTGTAGACTGAGTGTCTTATTGTGACACCATATCTACCACTTTACAGTTTAGACTGAGTATGTTTTATTGTGGCACCATCACTACCACTTTACAGTGTAGACTGAGTGTCTTATTGTGGCACCATCACTACCACTTTACAGTGTAGACTGAGTGTGTTTTATTGTGGCACCATCACTACAACTTTACAGTGTAGACTGAGTGTGTTTTATTGTGGCACCATCACTACCACTTTACAGTGTAAACTGAGTGTGTTTAATTGTGGCATCATCACTACCACTTTACAGTGTAGACTGAGTGTGTTTTATTGTGGCACCGTCACTACCACTTTACAGTGTAGACTGAGTGTGTTTTATTGTGGCACCATCACTACCACTTTACTGTGTAGACTGAGTGTGTTTTGTTGTGGCACAATCACTACCACTTTACGGTGTAGGCTGAGTGTCTTATTGTGGCACCATCTCTACCACTTTACAGTGTAGACTGAGTGTGTTTTATTGTGGCACCATCACTACCACTTTACAGTGTAGACTGAGTGTCTTATTGTGACACCATCACTACCACTTTACAGTGTAGGCTGAGTATGTTTTATTGTGGGACCATCACTACCACTTTACAGTGTAGACTGAGTGTCTTATTGTGGCACCATCACTACCACTTTGCAGTGTAGACTGAGTGTCTTATTGTGACACCATCACTACCACTTTACAGTGTAAACTGAGTGTGTTTTATTATGACACCATCTCTACCACTTTACAGTGTAGACTGAGTGTTTTATTGTGGGACCATCACTACCACTTTACAGTGTGGACTGAGTATGTTTTATTGTGGCACCATCACTACCACTTTACAGTGTAGACTGAGTATTTTTTATTGTGGCACCATCACTACCACTTTACAGTGTAGACTGAGTATGTTTTATTGTGGAACCAACACTACCACTTTACAGTGTAGACTGAGTGTGTTTTATTGTGGCACCATCACTACCACTTTACAGTGTAGACTTAGTGTCTTATTGTGACACCATCACTACCACTTATACAGTGTAGACTGAGTATTTTATTGTGGCAACATCACTACCACTTTACAGTGTAGACTGAGTATGTTTTATTGACACCATCTCTACCACTTTACAGTGTAGGCTGAGTATGTTTTATTGTGACACCATCTCTACCACTTTACAGTGTAGGCTGAGTGCGTTTTATTGTTGCACCATCACTACCACTTTACAGTGTAGACTGAGTGTTTTATTGTGGCACCATCACTACCACTTTACAGTGTAGACTGAGTATGTTTTATTGTGGCACCACCACTACCACTTTACAGTGTAGACTGAGTATGTTTTATTGTGGCACCATCACTACCACTTTACAGTGTAGACGGAGTATGTTTTATTGTTGCACCATCACTACCACTTTACAGTGTAGACTGAGTGTCTTATTGTGACACCGTCACTACCACTTTACAGTGTAGACTGAGTGTGTTTTATTGTGTCACCATCACTACCACTTTACAGTGTAGACTGAGTATGTTTTATTGTGGCACCATCACTACCACTTTACAGTGTAGGCTGAGTGTGGTTTATTGTGGCACCATCACTACCACTTTACAGTGTAGACTGAGTATGTTTTATTGTGGCACCATCACTACCACTTTACAGTGTAGACTGAGTATGTTTTATTGTGGCACCGTCACTACCTCTTTACAGTGTAGACTGAGTGTGTTTTATTGTGGTATCATCACTACCACTTTACAGTGTAGACTGAGTGTCTTATTGTGGCACCATCTCTACCACTTTACAGTGTAGACTGAGTGTGTTTTATTATGACACCATCTCTACCACTTTACAGTGTAGACTGAGTGTGTTTTATTGTGGCACCATCACTACCACTTTACAGAGTGGACTGAGTATGTTTTATTGTGGCACCATCACTACCACTTTACAGTGTAGACTGAGTGTGTTTTATTGTGGCACCATCACTACCACTTAACAGTGTAGACTGAGTGTCTTATTGTGACACCATATCTACCACTTTACAGTTTAGACTGAGTATGTTTTATTGTGGCACCATCACTACCACTTTACAGTGTAGACTGAGTGTCTTATTGTGGCACCATCACTACCACTTTACAGTGTAGACTGAGTGTGTTTTATTGTGGCACCATCACTACAACTTTACAGTGTAGACTGAGTGTGTTTTATTGTGGCACCATCACTACCACTTTACAGTGTAAACTGAGTGTGTTTAATTGTGGCATCATCACTACCACTTTACAGTGTAGACTGAGTGTGTTTTATTGTGGCACCGTCACTACCACTTTACAGTGTAGACTGAGTGTGTTTTATTGTGGCACCATCACTACCACTTTACTGTGTAGACTGAGTGTGTTTTGTTGTGGCACAATCACTACCACTTTACGGTGTAGGCTGAGTGTCTTATTGTGGCACCATCTCTACCACTTTACAGTGTAGACTGAGTGTGTTTTATTGTGGCACCATCACTACCACTTTACAGTGTAGACTGAGTGTCTTATTGTGACACCATCACTACCACTTTACAGTGTAGGCTGAGTATGTTTTATTGTGGGACCATCACTACCACTTTACAGTGTAGACTGAGTGTCTTATTGTGGCACCATCACTACCACTTTGCAGTGTAGACTGAGTGTCTTATTGTGACACCATCACTACCACTTTACAGTGTAAACTGAGTGTGTTTTATTATGACACCATCTCTACCACTTTACAGTGTAGACTGAGTGTTTTATTGTGGGACCATCACTACCACTTTACAGTGTGGACTGAGTATGTTTTATTGTGGCACCATCACTACCACTTTACAGTGTAGACTGAGTATTTTTTATTGTGGCACCATCACTACCACTTTACAGTGTAGACTGAGTATGTTTTATTGTGGAACCAACACTACCACTTTACAGTGTAGACTGAGTGTGTTTTATTGTGGCACCATCACTACCACTTTACAGTGTAGACTTAGTGTCTTATTGTGACACCATCACTACCACTTATACAGTGTAGACTGAGTATTTTATTGTGGCAACATCACTACCACTTTACAGTGTAGACTGAGTATGTTTTATTGACACCATCTCTACCACTTTACAGTGTAGGCTGAGTATGTTTTATTGTGACACCATATCTACCACTTTACAGTTTAGACTGAGTATGTTTTATTGTGGCACCATCACTACCACTTTACAGTGTAGACTGAGTGTCTTATTGTGGCACCATCACTACCACTTTACAGTGTAGACTGAGTGTGTTTTATTGTGGCACCATCACTACAACTTTACAGTGTAGACTGAGTGTGTTTTATTGTGGCACCATCACTACCACTTTACAGTGTAAACTGAGTGTGTTTAATTGTGGCATCATCACTACCACTTTACAGTGTAGACTGAGTGTGTTTTATTGTGGCACCGTCACTACCACTTTACAGTGTAGACTGAGTGTGTTTTATTGTGGCACCATCACTACCACTTTACTGTGTAGACTGAGTGTGTTTTGTTGTGGCACAATCACTACCACTTTACGGTGTAGGCTGAGTGTCTTATTGTGGCACCATCTCTACCACTTTACAGTGTAGACTGAGTGTGTTTTATTGTGGCACCATCACTACCACTTTACAGTGTAGACTGAGTGTCTTATTGTGACACCATCACTACCACTTTACAGTGTAGGCTGAGTATGTTTTATTGTGGGACCATCACTACCACTTTACAGTGTAGACTGAGTGTCTTATTGTGGCACCATCACTACCACTTTGCAGTGTAGACTGAGTGTCTTATTGTGACACCATCACTACCACTTTACAGTGTAAACTGAGTGTGTTTTATTATGACACCATCTCTACCACTTTACAGTGTAGACTGAGTGTTTTATTGTGGGACCATCACTACCACTTTACAGTGTGGACTGAGTATGTTTTATTGTGGCACCATCACTACCACTTTACAGTGTAGACTGAGTATTTTTTATTGTGGCACCATCACTACCACTTTACAGTGTAGACTGAGTATGTTTTATTGTGGAACCAACACTACCACTTTACAGTGTAGACTGAGTGTGTTTTATTGTGGCACCATCACTACCACTTTACAGTGTAGACTTAGTGTCTTATTGTGACACCATCACTACCACTTATACAGTGTAGACTGAGTATTTTATTGTGGCAACATCACTACCACTTTACAGTGTAGACTGAGTATGTTTTATTGACACCATCTCTACCACTTTACAGTGTAGGCTGAGTATGTTTTATTGTGACACCATCTCTACCACTTTACAGTGTAGGCTGAGTGCGTTTTATTGTTGCACCATCACTACCACTTTACAGTGTAGACTGAGTGTTTTATTGTGGCACCATCACTACCACTTTACAGTGTAGACTGAGTATGTTTTATTGTGGCACCACCACTACCACTTTACAGTGTAGACTGAGTATGTTTTATTGTGGCACCATCACTACCACTTTACAGTGTAGACGGAGTATGTTTTATTGTTGCACCATCACTACCACTTTACAGTGTAGACTGAGTGTCTTATTGTGACACCGTCACTACCACTTTACAGTGTAGACTGAGTGTGTTTTATTGTGTCACCATCACTACCACTTTACAGTGTAGACTGAGTATGTTTTATTGTGGCACCATCACTACCACTTTACAGTGTAGGCTGAGTGTGGTTTATTGTGGCACCATCACTACCACTTTACAGTGTAGACTGAGTATGTTTTATTGTGGCACCATCACTACCACTTTACAGTGTAGACTGAGTATGTTTTATTGTGGCACCGTCACTACCTCTTTACAGTGTAGACTGAGTGTGTTTTATTGTGGTATCATCACTACCACTTTACAGTGTAGACTGAGTGTCTTATTGTGGCACCATCTCTACCACTTTACAGTGTAGACTGAGTGTGTTTTATTATGACACCATCTCTACCACTTTACAGTGTAGACTGAGTGTGTTTTATTGTGGCACCATCACTACCACTTTACAGAGTGGACTGAGTATGTTTTATTGTGGCACCATCACTACCACTTTACAGTGTAGACTGAGTGTGTTTTATTGTGGCACCATCACTACCACTTTACAGTGTAGACTGAGTATGTTTTATTGTGGCACCATCACTACCACTTTACAGTGTAGACTGAGTGTGTTTTATTGTGGCACCATAACTACCACTTTACAGTGTAGACTGAGTGTGTTTTATTGTGGCACCATCACTACCACTTTACAGTGTAGACTGAGTATGTTTTATTGTGGCACCATCACTACCACTTTACAGTGTAGACTGAGTGTGTTTTATTGTGGCACAATCTCTACCACTTTACAGTGTAGACTGAGTGTGTTTTATTGTGGAACCATCACTACCACTTTACAGTGTAGACTGAGTATGTTTTATTGTGGAACCAACACTACCACTTTACAGTGTAGACTGAGTGTGTTTTATTGTGGCACAATCACTACCACTTTACAGTGTAGACTGAGTGTCTTATTGTGACACCATCTCTAACACTTTACAGTGTAGACTGAGTATGTTTTATTGTGGCACCATCACTACCACTTTACAGTGTAGACTGAGTGTCTTATTGTGACACCGTCACTACCACTTTACAGTGTAAACTGAGTGTGTTTTATTGTGGCACCATCACTACCACTTAACAGTGTAGGCTGAGTGTGGTTTATTGTGGCACCATCACTACCACTTTACAGTGTAGACTGAGTATGTTTTATTGTGGCACCATCACTACCACTTTACAGTGTAGACTGAGTGTGTTTTATTGTGGCACCGTCACTACCACTTTACAGTGTAGACTGAGTGTCTTATTGTGGCACCATCTCTACCACTTTACAGTGTAGACTGAGTGTGTTTTATTGTGGCACCATCACTACCACTTTACAGTGTAGACTGAGTGTGTTTTATTGTGGCACAATCTCTACCACTTTACAGTGTAGACTGAGTGTGTTTTATTGTGGCACCATCACTACCACTTTACAGTGTAGACTGAGTATGTTTTATTGTGGAACCAACACTACCACTTTACAGTGTAGACTGAGTGTGTTTTATTGTGGCACAATCACTACCACTTTACAGTGTAGACTGAGTGTCTTATTGTGACACCATCACTACCACTTTACAGTGTAGGCTCAGTATGTTTTATTGTGGGATCATCACTACCACTTTACAGTGTAGACTGAGTGTCTTATTGTGGCACCATCACTACCACTTTACAGTGTAGACTGAGTGTGTTTTATTATGACACCATCTCTACCACTTTACAGTGTAGACTGAGTGTGTTTTATTGTGGCACCATCACTACCACTTTACAGTGTGGACTGAGTATGTTTTATTGTGGCACCATCACTACCACTTTACAGTGTAGACTGAGTATTTTTTATTGTGGAACCAACACTACCACTTTACAGTGTAGACTGAGTATGTTTTATTGTGGCACCATCACTACCACTTTACAGTGTAGACTAGGTATGTTTTATTGTGGAACCAACACTACCACTTTACAGTGTAGACTGAGTGTGTTTTATTGTGGCACCATCACTACCACTTAACAGTGTAGACTGAGTGTCTTATTTTGACACCATCTCTACCACTTTACAGTGTAGACTGAGTATGTTTTATTGTGGCACCATCACTACCACTTTACAGTGTAGACTGAGTGTCTTATTGTGGCACCATCACTACCACTTTACAGTGTAGACGGAGTGTGTTTTATTGTGGCACCATCACTACAACTTTACAGTGTAGACTGAGTGTGTTTTATTGTGGCACCATCACTACCACTTTACAGTGTAAACTGAGTGTGTTTAATTGTGGCATCATCACTACCACTTTACAGTGTAGACTGAGTGTGTTTTATTGTGGCACCGTCACTACCACTTTACAGTGTAGACTGAGTGTGTTTTATTGTGGCACCATCACTACCACTTTACAGTGTAGACTGAGTGTGTTTTGTTGTGGCACAATCACTACCACTTTACGGTGTAGGCTGAGTGTGTTTTATTGTGGCACTATCACTACCACTTTACAGTGTAGACTGAGTGTCTTATTGTGACACCATCTCTACCATTTTACAGTGTAGACTGAGTATGTTTTATTGTGGCACCATCACTACCACTTTACAGTGTAGACTGAGTGTCTTATTGTGACACCATCTCTACCACTTTACAGTGTAGACTGAGTATGTTTTATTGTGGCACCATCACTACCACTTTACAGTGTAGACTGAGTGTGTTTTATTGTGGCACCGTCACTACCACTTTACAGTGTAGACTGAGTGTCTTATTGTGACACCATCTCTACCACTTTACAGTGTAGACTGAGAGTGTTTTATTGTGGAACCATCACTACCACTTTACAGTGTAGACTGAGTGTGTTTTATTGTGGCACCATCACTACCACTTTACAGTGTAGACTGAGTGTCTTATTGTGACACCATCTCTACCACTTTACAGTGTAGACTGAGTGTGTTTTATTGTGGCTCCATCACTACCACTTTACAGTGTAGACTGAGTGTGTTTTATTGTGGCACCATCACTACCACTTTACAGTGTAGACTGAGTGTGTTTTATTGTGGCACCATCACTAACACTTTACAGTGTAGACTGAGTGTCTTATTGTGACACCATCTCTACTACTTTACAGTGTAGACTGAGTGTCTTATTGTGACACTATCTCTACCACTTTACAGTGTAGACTGAGTGTCTTATTGTGGCACCATCACTACCACTTTACAGTGTAGACTGAGTGTCTTATTGTGGTACCATCTCTACCACTTTACAGTGTAGACTGAGTGTGTTTTATTGTGGCACCATCACTACCACTTTACAGTGTAGGCTGAGTATGTTTTATTGTGGCACCATCACTACCACTTTACAGTGTAGACTGAGTGTCTTATTGTGACACCATCTCTACCACTTTACAGTGTAGACTGAGTATGTTTTATTGTGGCACTATCACTACCACTTTACAGTGTAGACTGACTATGTTTTATTGTGACACCATCTCTACCACTTTACAGTGTAGACTGAGTGTGTTTTATTGTGGCACCATCACTACCACTTTACAGTGTAGACTGAGTGTGTTTTATTGTGGCACCATCTCTACCACATTACAGTGTAGGCTGAGTATGTTTTATCGTGGCACCATCATTACCACTTTACAGTGTGAGCAGGGTGTCTTTTATTGTGGCACCTGCAGTACCAGTTCACAGAGTGGACAAATTAAGTTGGAGGATTTTATTTGGATAGGAAATCTTTAAAATGGGTTGTTTTGTTACATAGAACCAGAGCCAGTTTTGGCTGGGTTGGTAACAAAAAGATTAAAACACCCAAGAGACCACCTCTTATGGGATGCAACCTCATAGGTAAGCCAAAACAACAACAACAGCAAAAGAAAGTAATGATGATCAGTTCATTGGAAATGAGTCATATGTTACCTAAGCAACCAAGACTGTCATAGACCAGTAACAAAATTGAGATGGGTTTCAGTAACAAATGGCTGCACAGTTTAAAATATGTTTCAATGAGAACATTATTATTATTATTTATATATATATTTTTTTGATATGGCTCATGCTAGAACTTTCCAAAGTTTTTCATGACACATTAATTGGGATTTGTTAGTGACATGTAATTAACAAAATTAATAAATAAACACTTAAATATATCATGTGTCACTAGTCACGTGCAGAGCTGGTGCCTAGGTATTTAATGCCTTAGGCTACCTCTGTGTGTAACCCCTACCCCTGCCATCTCCTTGTTATGTGCCTCATTCTCTCAAAATAAAATAATATCAACTTAACAGTTTGGTAAGCTGACAAACTTAGTTTTTGACACATCTTGCTCTGTCCACACTACAAAAATTACCAAGCCTACATTTTTCACTACACAGTTTACACTCACCCATACCAAATCATTTAATATATGACAACACCATTCAACCTTCGCCACCACTTAGATATTTCTACAATGCTGCAACATGGCAAAGATGTTTAGTGACATATTCTAAACAAGATAATTCACAGCCAAATATTGGTAAAAATCGATCAGATCTGACTTAATTCTGTGATACAGTTTGGAAACTTCTGGATTAGTGAGAGGATGCTTTACATATCCTCTGTGCCTGGGAGCAGGGGAACCATGACTTCCGACTCCCGGGCTACTGATATAAGGACTATTACATTAAGATAGAAGGTTATCTAACCTCACATTATAGAATGTATCAGAATAATTATAATCAGTGATCATTAATCCAATAAAACTGCTAAAGGAGGTCCAGGTGAGAATCATCATCATCATCATCATCGTTTAACGTCCATCTTCTACGCTTGCATAGGTTTGGATGGGAATTTTCCCACTTGAGGCAAGATTGGTTGTCTTGCTCGTATAGGACTGTCTGGCGGGTTTTCTACGGCTGGATGCCTTTCCTAACACCAACCACATTTACAGTGTGGACTGGGAGGTTTTTACCGTGTTACCTACACGGCCACATTACAGCATGGACTGTGTGTTTTTTTGTCGTGTCACCTACACGACCTCATTAGTTTCGGACTGGATGTTGTATATATATATATATATATATATATATATATACATATATATGTATATATATGTATATATATATATATGTATATATATGTATATGTATATATATGTATATATATATGTATAGAGGTGTTAATCTGGACAACAGATTAAATCTACCACCACTAATAATCAGACACAGTTCAAAAATGGACTTCCAAACAGTTGCCATCTGCCAAATTTTACTCACAAGATTTGTATCAATCCATGGCTATATTAAAAGAAACTTGCTTCAGGAGTTGTGCAGTGGAATTGATTCTGGGGCTGTTTGTTTGCAAAGTGATATTTTCAGGATAGATATCAAAATCTTCATGTCTCACCATTAAAAGAATGAAGAAGAAAACTGAAATCCTTCCTCAACACATGGCCCAAACATCTCATTCTATTTCTCTTCACAACATCCATCACAGATTCTATCTAATCTTCTCACCCAGTCACTTTCATCTTTACCTAACACATGATCCAACCATCTCATTCCATTTCTCTATTAACATTTCATTCATCTATTAAACCATTTATATTCTTTCCAGCTTTAGAAATACAACAACACATCTGTAGAGGATACTGCCAATCCCCCGCCCTATCCCTTCCTTCTAATAACTGCTACTGTCTATCACTCAGTAGAGAAAGGGAGACTACTGTGACAGTCTTACCTCTTTGTTTATATCCAAATATTAAATCAATCCAGTGGTGCAGTTGACAGGACACAAATTCTGACTCGAGAGCCTTACAGAAGAAGAAAAAAAATACCATCAATAAACAAATATCTAAATTCCATTGTAAAAGGAATGAAATTCAAATTTAAATTCCATTGTAAAAGGTGTGAAATTGAAGTGGTTAAATGTTTAAATTCCATTGTAAAAGGTATGAAATTGAAGTGATTTAAATTCAAATTCTATTGTAAAAGGTGTCAAAATGATCCTGTTAAAAATCTATTTTAAAACGAATCAAAACCTGTTGAATTTTCTTCTTTGCATTTTTGGGTTGTTGCTTAACCCTTTAGCATTTACATTACTCTATAAATACTATTGTATTTTCATGGTAAAGGCTTTATCTCACATAATATCGAATCTATGAAATTTTGATATTATTTATTTTGAGAACACAATACCTTAACATCAGTATGAGTGGCCAGTTACAGCCAGTTTGAACAGAAAGAGGTGAGAGAATTATGGCTGGATACAGCTAGTTTAAATGCTAAAGGGTTAAGATGAGCTGATTTGATAAATAATAACAGCACAAATTAACCAATGAAAGGTTGTCATGTTGATTCCTTTGCTTGTTTTGTCTCTCTGAAGTGTAAAACTTCAGATGGATGTTGGCTCATGGTCCCAGCAGAGAGAATTGCCACTAATTGCCACACATTACCCTAATAATTATTTCTACTTTAGGCACAAGGCCAGTAATTACCCAGTGAATTACTGGTACTTTATTTTATCGACCCCGTAAGGATGAAAGGCAAAGTTAACCTTGGCGGGATTTGAACTCAGATCGTAAAGGGACGTAACTATGCTGGAAAGCATGGCGTCTGACCCTCTACCGATACTGCCAATCCACCTACCCTAATAATGATGAGGGAAATATGCTGAAAGAGTCAGTCAAACTTGCAAGGCTTCTTCCTGTGAGTGGCTAACACCATCTCAATAGCAGTTAGTAGGGAAGTGGTTTAGAGCAGTGCTTCACAAACTATCTGATGTGGCGGACCGACATTTTTTTTTTCAATGTGCCACGTACTGCTAATATTTCGTAGTAATATTAATTTATACCGGAAACGATATATATATAATGAATATAATATTAGTTGACCATTTTTTTATCTTCTATTTATTTTGTAAACAAATAATACAATATCAAAACATATAAAAGGAGTACTAAAAAAATTCCTCAAATGATTCCTTAGCATGGCCTGGACACTGGCCGCGTACCGGTAGCTGATGGCTCGCGTACCGGTACCAGTCCGCGGACCACCACTTTGAGTAACACTGGTCTAGGGTACCTAGGATGCTAGAAGTCTCCACTGCTATAGGTTCAATTGTAAACCAACACTTCAACTACTAGCTGAATTTTCTAGGTTGCTGCTAGAGAAAGTATTGCACCATTGTTATCATAACAAGAGAATGACAGAGCTCTGTGGTTTGCTTAAAAGTTGATGGGAGATAAGTATGAGTGAGATAAGTATGTCACAACATGTCAGAAAATTTAATGCCCCATTCTTTAATATAGAAATACCTTCTAAAGTAAAATTTTAAATGTAAAATTTAGAAACATTGCTCTGAAAATATTCAAATTCCCCCACTGTTTGACATGGATACCACATTTGGAATCACTGGTTCAACACAATTTCACTCATAAGGCTACAAAAAAAACAACAACAAAAAAACAACAAAACAAAAAACAACTAATGACGGTGTCTATGCTGTAGGATTGAACCTGAAACAATGTGATTGCAAAGTAAACTTCTTAAGCACATGACCATGTCTGTTTCCAACAAGCAGCAGCAGCAGCAAGGCAGATCACTCTCCTTGAAATTAGAAAAATCTCCATCTATTTCATGGTTGACTGCTTAGTTGTTATGGCAGACATATTGATATAATTTAAACACTGCCTTCAAAATATGTCAAAATCTAAGAATTTACAAATAAATATAAAAAAAAAACAGGAAACAAGGAAAACAAAACAAAATTACAACAGGATAAAAAAAAACAAATTAGTTGGAAAATCAAATTAAAATATGATAAAAGTACTTTGCCGTCACTGCCACCACTTCAGATCTAATTTAGACTTTTCATTAACATATTTCTAATGAAAATAATCAAGAATTTGGAGGTGATTTAGTAATACTAAAACTTTCTCATTTGGCAGTATTGGTAGAGGGTCGGACGCCATGCTTTGACGCCTAGAGTTACGGCCCTTGCCATTCTGAGTTCAAATCCCGCCGAGGTTAACTTTGCCTTTCATCCTTATGGGGTCGATAAAATAAAGTACCAGTAATACACTGGGTAATTGGTGGCCTTGTGCCTAATGTAGAAACAATTATTAAGTTGGTGTTTAGAAGATAAAACTTTTTAGATAAATACACAACTTTGTATCAAAGAACCAGGGTCAGTTTCAGGTAGGTTGGTATCAAAAGATTAAGGGAGATTTAGCTGGTCTTTCTAGCAAGTTAAGTGATGGCACAGATATCTTCTTAGTTTTATATCTAAATACCTTGAGTCTTAAAAAAAAGGCTAAATAGTTAATAAAAAAAATCCAATTTTTTAACTCTAGGTCATTCAAATAAGATCAAGCATGTTTGTATACAGGTAGTTGATGAAATACATCAAGTCAACCCTTAATACATAAGTGGTTGGATGGTTGGTTTTTTCCCTTCCTCACTGCTGAGGGTTGGGGACCATGAACAATTGCACCATTGCTCATCTATACGATGCTGTAAGTTCATGATTCTCAATGGGATAAAGATGACATTGGTGGGTCCTAAATCCTCATCCAACCTTTACTCAGTAGTTGGCTACAGAGCCACAATCCATCCACTATCATCCCAAGGATGAAGCCATTGGCCACTTGAAAGCTTGTTACAAAGCTGACTAAAGAATCCAATCCATTCTGGTTTTGAAATCAGAGTGATCCTTGTCCAAGACAGACTGTCAACTAAGGCTAACATGCTTTGTCAAGCCATTACACACAATTAGATAGCCATTGACTCTCTGAGTTCCACTGCCCTTTGACATATCTGGTACCTATCTTATTGATATTGGATCAATGAAAGGTAAAGCTGTTCCCAGTGGAACAGAATTTAAAATGAGAACAAGAGTAATGGGTAGGGAGTCAAATTACCAGAATTAAAATACATATATATATTGTGTATGTGTGTATAACACTCTGAATTATCATCCCTTTACCACACCACTGTCTCACCCTTAATAATTAAGTGTTTCTTAATTTCTAAAATTGTATCAGAAAATCCAGTGCAATGCAAACTGGAAACAAACAAGTAAAACAAAACAAAACAATAATTTACAATTTCACCTTATATTTCAATATTTTGAGTAAAAAAACTCTTTACCAAAATTTTTTGTTTGTTTTACTTTGCTTCTATTTCATTTTACTTGCTTTCATCATCACCCATCGTTGATATTTACAACAGAGTGGAATAGGGGAAGAAAACAAAACAATATTTACCATTCTATTGATGCGGACAAAGTCATCAGGTGTTCGTGCCCAGAGCGGAAGACATACATCATCCACTTTAATGTTGTCGTCTTGTTCTCCAAAGTTGAATGTGTTTTGGTTGACAAACATTTCAGGCAGGTAATAGAATTCTGGTATAAGTTCCTGCCATAATAAATTGGAATTTTTAACTAGAGTTTAAACACAAGAGTGGTGGAATAATATTAAAAATGTCACACAATGTAGAACAATGAAACTTCCATCCAGCGTTGTCACTAATACAAAAAAAAAAACAAAAAAAAAATGTCTGCCATAAATTGATATTTCTTTTTTTAAAAAATCAAGAAATTGTAACATAAAAGATAAAAAATGAAATTTACAATTCACATCTATGTAGGTTTAGCTAGCCTCTTACAAGGTTACATCTCATAGGTTTTGTGGGTGTTTTAATGATAGAGGCCCAAGTTCTATCATGTTGTTACAGCTCACACCTATGAAGGTTTAGCTGGCTTCCTATGCAGTTGTGTCTCATAGATTTCTTGAGTGTTTTAATGAAAAGGAGCACCAGTCCTATCATGTTGTTACAGCTCATACTTATATAGGTTTAGCTGGCTTCCTATGCAGTTGTGTCTCATAGATTTCTTTGGTGTTTTAATGATAAGGGCCACAGTCCTATCATAAAAGGTAACATGAAATGAAGCAGCTTGCTCACAAACACAGTGAACCACTTTCCATGAACCCACAACCTTATGAATGTGAGACCAACACCCTAACTTGTAGAGCACATCCCTTTGCAATTGTAACATATTTTCGTGCGTGTATACATATACCTATATAAAGTAGTAATGTACCCAGTACACTCTGAAAGTGGTTAGCATTAGGGAGGGTACCCAGCCATAGAAACCAAGCTAAAGATGAAACACATGAACCAAATGTGGGTCCTGACCTTTCTAGTCACAGACTTTGTCAAACCATCCAACCAGGAGAAGCCCTGGCCTGGTAAACCTCAAAGATTAAGGAAGACTTTCAATAGGGAAAACATTATGCATTACCCATACATGTATCTTAATCATTCTTTCCTTCCTTTGCGATGGTAGTACTAGTAATTGTTGAGGCAGTGATTCACAAGAATGCTGACTTGAACCAGTTCACCAATCACCATCAATAAATACAAACTACATTTAGTTAATATCAGTTTAGATATTCATTACTCCACTCAACTTCACAAATAGAACAATTTATGCATGGTTGTTTGGTTAAGTAGTTTGCTTCACAACCATGAGGTTCTGGGCTCAGTTCTCACAGTGGAAAGTGTCACCTATTATAGCCGTGTGAATGGAATTTGGTAGGCAAAAACTGTAGAAAATTGTCATATATAAGCAGGGAAATGCGGACGTAAAATGATGATGATGATGAGAGAGAGAGAGACTGAGACTAGAGAGACCACAAATCATAGGAGTACTTAAGGTGAAACCACTTGGCACCACAGCGAGGATTTTCTCCTCCCCTCTCTCATATATATATATATATATATATTGCAATCGAAAGGTTGTGAGTTCAATTCTCAGACCGGGTGATGTGTTGTTTCCTTGAGCAAGACACCTTATTTCATATTGCTCCAGTTTACTCAGCTGTAGAAATGAGATGATAGGGACTGGGGTCCATATCATTCCACTGCAAAGTGGTCGTGCGGGTGCCACATCAAAAAAACATCCAGCACTCACTGTAAATGAGGTTGGTGTTAGGAAGGGCATCCAGCTGTAGAAATAAAGCCAGAATCAGTTCCCGTCCCACCCTTGCAAGCAGGGAAGAACGGACGTAAAATGACGATGATATATACATATATATATATATATATATATATACATATATATATATATATATACATATATATATATATATATATATACACATATATAATATATATATATATATATATATATATATATATATATATATATATAGATATACAT
>OZ024744.1:50736548-50771548 GCA_964016885.1 Eledone cirrhosa | reverse complement strand
TTCCCGCATCAAATGGAACAAAACCGTCTAACCCATGCTAGTGTGGAAGATGGATGTTAAACGATGATGATATACAAAGAAGGATACATACACCCACACATATATACACAAACATATACATAGAGGTATACATACATACACACACACACACATATATATATACATACCCAACCACGGGATCACAATGAATTATGAAAACAGCAACGGGTACAGGTAGATTGTAGCTGTCTGCTACTGTAGTAGAACAATGATGATGATGATGATGGTGATAATGATGATGATGACACACACACAGACACATTTAAACTCAAATACAAAACCATATCTAATTATGAAAGTTGCAATAGATGGAGGACGATTGCGGCCATCTGTTACTGTAGTTGAACAATGATGATGATGATGATGATGATGCTGATGCTGCTGGTGATGATGATGGTGGTGGTGGTGGTGGTGGTGGTGGTGCTGCTGATGATGAAGTTGACGAGGCAGGTGAATCAACCACATTGCAATTCTCATGATGACATGAATATACACACATGGAACATAGCTGTTTAATGTATCTATTTTCCATGTTGGCATGGGTTGGACAGGTTGTAACATCGTGAGACTAGACAGCTCAGATGACCACATCTTGCTCATATGTTCCAGTTGGGCATGGTTTTTATAACTGGATGTCCTTCCTAACGCCAACCACTGTACAGCACGCACTGGGAGCATTTTATCATGGCACCAATACTCCCTTCTCACAGGAAGGACTATGTACTTTTTTTATTGTGGCACCAGCAATATGTGTGAGTGTGTATATATATATACATATACATATTTATATATATACATGCATACACACATATCATCATCATCATCAACACCACCTCCATTTTACATTTGCTTTTTTTATGTTTGCATGGGTTAGATGGGTTTTTTCCTGTGAACTTCTGGAATTTGAGACCAGCTTTCACAACTTCTGCCTAGGTTTTCCTTCATCTTTCTCTCTCTCTCTCACTTTGTATATATATATATATATATAAATATATAATAATGAGGTTGAACAACAGCCAGTAAATATGAAAGTTTACCTTGACATCAGAGGTGTCTCTCTGGCAGTTTTTCCAAGCTTGGCTCAGGGAAAAGAAAGTTCTGTTGGCATGGTCAAATTTTCCACCTTGCATATTCAAAAATAGAGTGGTAAATGGTTCCTGCAAAATTAAATTAAAAGAATTCAATAAATCAGTGTATTGAATGAATAAAAAAAAGAATGTCTTAGTATTTAGTTCCACGTGAGTTACTTCCCAATATACCCAATATCAACTTGCTTCAATCCTTTATGAGATGGCAATATGGCAAAGTTGCAGTCCAGTGACTGAAAGTATGTAGAAGATTCAAAGATTATTACATTTATAGGAATCTTCATTTACAGTGTTAAACCCTTTTCAAATCATTTTCAAAATAATCATTATTAAGTTGGTGTTTGGAACATTACTTAACAAAGGTTCTTATATAAAATTATAATGGAAGGTTTTTAGATAAATATAAACATTTTAAAATATACAACTCAGTATTCCAAAACAAAAGGCAATATCACACAGATTGTTATGAAAAGGGTGAGATCTACTGCCAGCTTTCTCTGTGATAAAATTCTAGCACGAGTTTAGAATTTTTACAAAACGCAAACAAACTTCATAAAACAAAAGAATGTAAATGGAAGCCAAATAAAAACCATGAAACTTACCAATCTTATGAGCCAGTTGAGAGTGAAGGCTGCAGTTGAATAGTGTGTTCCATAATGGAATGGTGGAATTTGTTCATGTTCCCATGTAGCATAACGTTCATCAAAGAATTTCTTTCTTGCAGGGTTTAATGCTCCAATAGGCTGTCAAGAAGAAGCGGGAATGATTTGTTAAAGAAACACACTTGGTTATACAGAAGAAATACTTTTAAGAAATTGATTAGTTTTTACTGAAAGCTAGAGAAGGTAAAGATGGCGAATTGGCAGAATTGTTAGTAACATTGGATAGACTGCTTTGTAGTATTTGTTCTGGCTCACTTCACTCTGAGTTCAAATCCCACTGAGGTGTATTTTACCGTGGATAGAATGCTTTGTAGTACAGGTAAAATTCCATTATAATGAATACCATTATAACTAATTTTCCAGTATAACAAAATCTTTTTTCAATCCCCGGCTAGATGTTTAATGCGTTAGGTTGATCTTGTTATAAAGAATTTTTTGTTACAACAAATTTTTTTTATACCCTGTGAATTTTGTTATAATAGAATTTCACTGGATTTGTTCCAGCTCACTTCCCACAAGCCTACTTTACCTTTCCTTTCATTCTTTCAAATGTTAACAAATTCAATATTATGATCAATTTATCCTCGTTCCATGGAAGCATGGAAAAACGGATGTAAAAATGAAGACGAGGATGATGACTGTTTCTCTGGAAGAAATTGATTATATTCAGACCTGGACACAAAAGGTAAAAGTAAATAGACATCTGTCAGTTTCAATGTTGAATGTTCCAGCTGTTTGGTCAATGGGGAAGCTTGTTCATGAAACTAACTTAGAAGTAGCTGAGTATTCCACGTGTACCCTTAATGTACTTCTCAGAAGGAGTCAGCACAACACAATCTATGAGATGGCTGGTCCTTTGAATATCATGCACACTCCATCCAACAGTTTCCATCTTCCCAATTTCACTCTCAAGACCCATGTCTATGGTAAATGACATTTATCTAAGATGTCTTGCAGTGGGATTGAACCCGGGTCCTTATAAGTGTGAAATGAAGTCAGGCATGCTGTGTCCATGATTGTTACAATATGATCATTACAATGATTCTGTTTAATCTATCCAGTTGACATTCAGAAGAAGTGAATATCACAAGACAACCTAACCCTATATTGGATGGCAGAGGCCTTCATTTGAGACACTAAAATAATCCCCACTATCATCATTGACATTATTTGAGGGCGGTGGATTGGCAGTATCGGTAGAGGGTCGGACACTATGCTTTGCAGCAAAGAGTTACGGTCCTTTATAGTCTGAGTTCAAATCCCGCCGAGGTTAACTTTGCCTTTCATCCTTAAGGGGTCGATAAAATAAAGTACCAGTAATACACTGGGATAATTGCTGGCCTTGTGCCAAAAGTAGAAACAATTATTTAGATTGAGTGAAGACTATGTCAGCATTCTAGATTCAATAAGGCCCTTTGTGCCTTTGTTGCCTCACTGAAACTAATAGTAAAATTTATTGACTTATGTATGCATGTGTGTACATGCACTTCTAAATGTAGAATTTAATTGAGGAAGTCAGTGAATCAAGAAATGTTACAATACCCTCCATGGGTTAGCTGAAGTTTTACCTTGGAGAGGTCCCTGAAATTGTTTGGTTGGCTGAGGTCTAGTTCCTTTGACTCATAGTTTACAATGACCCATGGAAATATAGGATACTGGTTCAAATCATTGTAAGTACGACCTGAAAGACACACAAAAGGCACAATGAAGATATGACATAAAGAGGCACATTAGAAACAGGACAAAAAGACACACAAAAAGTCACAATGAAGATATGACAATTAATCCTTTCATCTCTATAATTCTATTAAAATACACTGTCTGTGCACTTGAAATCATTTTGAGATGATCAAGAATTTGGAGGGATTTAGTAACATTCAGTTAGTATTTGGAACATAACTTAAAGGTTCTTTCATAAAACTATGATGGAAAGTTTTAATTCAAATATAGACATTTTAAAATGTTTATATTTGAATTAAAACTGATGTTTAAGTATTGTCATCAAAATCTCGTATATTCGATAGTATGTGAAATAATTATGTGAGATAAAGCCTTTACTGCTAAAATACAATAGTAAATATAATGTAAATGCTAAAGGGTAAATTGGAACTACTGACCTCTCAGTCAAGCCAGGGGATCATTTCCCACTTATATATAGTAGTAGTAGCACTTTGTTGGTTACAACGGCTAGTGTTCCAGATGATATGATCAACAGAACAACCTGCTTGTGAAATTAATATGCTAGTGGCTGAGCATCTTACAAGTATGGTACTTATATATAGGCATCATACTTAAAATAAGGTCTGGGTTGGTATCAGACACAATATGACCAAATAGAGGTCACTTTGCAATAATTAGATTCTGGTTTTGATCCCACAGCATGGCATACTGAGGCAAACCTTGGGTCAAGCCAAAGCTTGCCTCAGAGCTTGAGAGTAAAACTGTGTAGATAATTGTTTCTACTTTTGGCACAAGGCCAGCAATTACTCCAGTACATTACTGGTACTTTATTTTATCGACCCCGTAAGGATGAACGGCAAAGTGAACCTCGGCGGGATTTGAACTCAGACCATAAAGGGGCCTAACTCTATGCTGCAAAGCATGGCGTCCGACCTTCTACTGATACTAGATAATGACAATGTGGAAGCCAAGTGGATGGACTGTATTGGTAATTCAGAGGGGTCAGCTCTGTCACAAACTGTGTCATGCTGAATCTCCCTGAGATTTATGTTACAGTTACATGGTTCTATGGAATGTTCAGACACCTACAAGTTAATTTTATGAACAGGCCACGTTCCATTGATTGAACAACTGGAACACTCATCATCGAAACTGATGGAGGTCCATCACATGTATGTATGTGTATGCATGTGTGTGCGTATGTGTATGTATAAGTGTATGCATGTGCATGTAAGTGTGTGTGCGTGTGTGCATGTAAGTGTGTGTGTGTATGTAAGTGCATATAAGTGTGTATGTGTGTGCATGTGTGTGTTGCAAGAATATTTCCTGTCATAATACAAAGAAAATATCATATGCTAAATTAAAGGTGAAAAAGGGGGGAGGGGTGAATCATTAAGAAGGCAGCAGTTCTAAAAATAAATATTGCTAAGAATTTATTTAAAAGGGAGAATATTTCTATTATTCACACACATATATATATACACACACACGCACACATATATATATATACACACACACACATATATAGACACACGCACACACACATATATATATACACACACACAAATAATGAAAACAAATAAACAAACAAGAAAATAAGTCATTTTGTAAATAAATGGAAATGAAATAAAAAGGAAGGATGTGTGTGTGGGAGGGGGTGACAAGGGAGGGGGAGACAAAGGGGAGGAGGAGGAATATTTAGAAAGAAACAAAAAATTATTTTTAGAATCTTTTACTGACAACAGCAACCACCACAACAACAACAACAACAGTAACAACAGTAACAACACTGAAAACAAGCCACAATATGATGATGAGAAGGAAGGGGAAGGAGAGGAGGGAGAAGAGACAGAAGAAAAAGAGGAAGAGAGGAGAGAGAAGAAGAGAGGAGGGAGAAGAAGAGGAGGGAGAAGAAGAGGAGGGAGAAGAAGAGGAGGGAGAAGCAGAGGGAGAAGAGGAAGAAGAAGAGGAGGGAGAAGAGGAGGGAGAAGCGGAGGGAGAAGAGGAGGGAGAAGAGGAGGGAGAAGCGGAGGGAGAAGAGGAAGAAGAAGAGGAGAGAGAAGAGGAGGGAGAAGGGGAAGAAGAGGAAGAGAGGAGGGAGAAGAAGAGGAGAGAGAAGAAGAGAGGAGGGAGAAGCGAAAGAAGAAGAAGAGTAGGGAGAAGAAGAGGAGGGAGAAGAAGAGAGGAGGGAGAAGAGGAGGGAGAAGAGGAAGAGGAAGAAGAGTAGGGAGAAGAAGAGGAGGGAGAAGAGGAAGAAGAAGAGGAAGAAGAGGGAGAAGGGGAAGAAGAGGGAGAAGAAAAAGAAGAAGAGGGAGAAGAGGAGGAGGAGGAGGAGGAGGAGGAGGAGGAGGAAGACCAACGAACCTGCAACTGTATTCAAGTATATAAGATAATCAAAGTTTGAAATCTCTCTTCTCTGCCATTTCTGTGTCATACTTGACAGTTTGAATAATTGTTTCCCTGATGCAAGAGACATCCGTCTGCAACAACAAATACAAATACAAATGTAGATAAATGTAAACAAACAGAAGAAAGATGAGAGGAAAAATATCGTTTCTAAATCAGAAGAGTATCAGCTACAAGAAGAAGAAAAAGAGGAAAGAAGAACAAAAAAGAAAGGAAAAAAGAAAAAGGAAGGAAAGGGAGAAAGAAGTACAAAGAAGAATGAAAAATTAAGAAATATTGTGTAAGTTTGTTTTTCTTCTCAAAGATCAATATCTCACAGTAAACGAGAAACAAACTAACACACTAACAGACGAAATATCCCCACTTACATTGGACAAAATAATTTAGGAAAACAACATGTACTGCCAAATATGAAGGACCCCCCCCCCCCCTAAAAAAAAAAAACCACACCAGTCATCACTGACCATAGGTTTGCCTCCCAGAGACACAAACCTGGGTAGAGGTGTTTTGTGGAAGAACAACAGTCGCTCATGCATGCCAGGTTCCTCTTTCCATAAAGCATATGTTATCCAATGTAATGACAAAAGCTGATAGAGCTTAGGACCAGTGTAATTACAATTCATATAAATATATATATATATATTTAATATAGACATGGCTTCTACAGGACTAGAACTGTTTCATTTGAAGGAAATGATCAAGGCTTTCCTGATGATTTCCTTCGAATGAAACAGTTCTAGTCCTGTAGAAGACATTTCTATATTAAATATTTATACTCTGCTATGTATTGAGTACCCTCAATTGAGTCCGGGATACACACACACACATATATATATATATACACATAAACTTTATATATATACTGTATATACACTATATAAATTATATATCATATATACATTACATTTACATTATAATGAAGGATCACATGTGAAGAGATGCTGTGCTGCTGTCCAACCCATGCAAGCTCGGAAAAATGGATGTAAAAACAATGAAACTATATACACTATATACAATATTATTCAAGGAAAAGATAAAGGCCAAAAAAGCACCAAGTCCACCCTGTAAGGTGGTTGCACTGGTGACATGACAAAAAGCACCCAGCCCACCTTATAAGATGGCCGAGTTGGTGACATGATGAAAAAGCACCAAGTTCGCTTTGTTAGATGGTCATTTTGGTGCCATGATAAAAAATATCCAGTCCACACTGTAACATGGTTGGCATTAGGAAGGGTATCCAGCAATTGAAACCAAGTTAAAATACAGATCCATACGAGACAATACGTGGTCATCTGACCTGAATTGTCTCATAACGTGAGAACCCATCTAACCCATGCAAAAGTGAAAAATGGATGTTAAACGATGATGACGATGATATATAATAGTTTCTACATTTGGCACAAAGCCAATAATTTGAAAGAGAAAATGATCAGATCTTAACAATAGAACTTTCAAGTGTCCATAAAGATTTTGACTAAATTAAGATATTTTAAGAGTTTGATTAGACATTTTTAGATTTAGTATTTCAGGTAATAATTGTTTCTACTTTAGGCACAAGGCCAGCAATTACCCAGTGCATTACTGGTACTTTATTTTATCGACTCCGTAAGGATGAAAGGTAAAGTATTTCAGGTAATAATAATAATAATAATGGCTTCTGATTTTGGCACGAGGCCAGCAATTTTCAGAGGGATGAAAAAGTTGATTAAATCGATTCCAGTACATTACTGGTACTTTATTTTATCGATCATATAAGGATGAAAGGCAAAGCTAATCTTGGTGGAATTTGAACTCAAAACGTAAACAGACATAATGATATGCCGTAAAACACATTGTTCGACGCTTTACCAATACTGCCAATCTACCACTATACGATGATATATAATTGTTTCTACTTTTGGCACAAGGCCAGCAATTACCCAGAGTATTACTGTTACTTTATTTTATCAACTCCGTAAGGATGAAAGGCAAAGTTAACCTCGGCGGGATTTGAACGCAGACCGTAAAGGGACGTAACTATGCTTCAAAGCATGGTGTCCGACCCTCTACTGATCCACCGTCCAGTTAACCTCGGCGGGATTTGAACTCTGATTCGAAAGGGCCGTAACACTATGCATCAAAAATAATAATACTATGAGACAACGATGAGAAAGGATGAACAGTATATATTGATTTACAAAAAAAAAAAAAAAAAAAAAAAAAAAAACAGAGAAAATTCTTGAGGATAAATTTATTTGCTTTTTTCTTTTCTAAGTTTAGAATCGGTAAAGTTATCAGGTAACGAAGGAAGTAGTTCTCAGATTCAGGCTGTTTGAAAATGTATAGCTAAAAAACAACATACACACATAAACACAAACGAAATCAGGTAACTAAAGTGGTTACTTCTCAAATTGAAATTACTTGAAAGTCAATACAAGAAACCAACCACCCTACCACTCTCTCACCCACTCACTTTCCTACCCTGCACACATGCACACTGCCAGGAACAGCCGAATAAATTAAGTGCACCATATTTTGTTTTCAGTAATTAACACAAATTAGGTAATAATTTTTGACTTTCGAAAGAAAATAAAGATGGCAACAACAAAAGAGAAAATAGAAGGAAGGAAAGAAGAAAAGAAAGAAAGAAAGAAAGAAGGAAAGAAAGGAAGAAAAATCTGACAAAGTATTTTCTGTGTCTATTTGTTTACATATACAAAATTATATCTAGTTGAAATTTAATACACTGGTATAATGTTTCAGTTTAAGACAAGTGGAAGCAATTTCTGCCCAGATATGTATTGTAATTGAGAGAATGCCGTAAAGAAAATGAGAAAAAAAAGCTATTGGAAATGTATGGAAATGTTTTTTTTCATTTCATGGGAAATTGAAAAGAAAGAAACTACATGTTAAATGTGTGTAGGTTTTTTTTGGGAGGGGAGGGGGGTCTTCCCCCTCCCCAGATTTAGTAATGTTATCTGGGAATCATAGGAAAATAAGCTAAGAGATCTTTCTTGAAAACAAATTTGTGAAAGTTGTTATGTTTAAGGGTAACTCCCTTTTTTACACATATATAGGCACAGTCATTGCTGTGTGGTTAAAAATTTCACTCTGCAACCACATGGTTTGGGGTTCAGTCCCAAATACCACTGCACAACTCCTCGGGCAAGTGTCTTCTACTATAGCTTTAGTTTGACCCATGCCTTGTAGGTGGAATTTGCTAGATGAGAACTGCAGAAGCCCATCATATATAATGACATTTTGGGAAAGTGTCTTCAACTATAGTATTAGGTTGACCAATGCCTTGTGAATAGAATTAAGGTAACGTTTAGCATCAAGAAGGAGTAGCTAAAAAATGTTTTTGCTTTATTATAGAAAAAAATATTTAATCAGTTAACAGCGTTATAATGGCTAGGAAAGCAAAAATTGGTTTTGGATGGGACAGAAGAGAACAATTACTGTGACAGATCTGAGATTATATTGGTGGAGCCAATGACACCATAAAATGGAGAACAGAGAATATGTTAAATTTTATTTGAAAATAGACAAGAAGACACGATATAAGACTTCCTGGAATACCCAATAGACAGGAAGACACGATATAAGGCTTCCTGGAATACCCAATAGACAGGAAGATACGATATAAGACTTCCTGGAATACCCAATAGACAGGAAGACACGATATAAGACTTCCTGGAATACCCAATAGACAGGAAGACACGATATAAGACTTCCTAGATCACACAATAGACAGGAAGACATGATATAGGACTTCCTGGATCATACAATAGACAGGAAGACACTATATAGGACTTCCTGGATCATACAATAGACAGGAAGACACTATATAGGACTTCCTAGATCATACAGTAGACAGGAAGACATGATATAGGACTTCCTGGATCATACAATAGACAGGAAGACATGATATAGGATATTCTGGATCATACAATAGACAGGAAGACACTATATAGGACTTCTTGGATCATACAATAGATGGGAAGACACTATATAGGACTTCCTAGATCATACAGTAGACAGGAAGACATGATAGAGGATTTCCTGGATCATACAATAGACAGGAAGACATGATATAGGATATCCTAGATCATACAATAGACAGGAAGACATGATATAGGACTTCCTGGATCATACAATAGACAGGAAGACATGATATAGGATATCCTGGATCATACAATAGACAGGAAGACATGATATAGGACTTCCTGGATCATACAATAGACAGGAAGATACTATACAAGACTTCCTGATTATATACTAGACAGGAAGACACTATACAAGACTTCCTGGATTATATACTGACAGGAAGACACTATATAGGACTTCCTGAATTATACACTAGACAGGAAGATATTTTAGAGGACTTCTTAGATCATATAATAGACAGGTAGATACCATAAGATTTCCTAGATCAGTATAATCCTGAAACAAGTGTAATATTCATCTCCAAAGCGAAACTGGTGTAATATTCACCTCCAAAGTGAAACAGGTGTAATATTCACCTCCAAAGTGAAACTGGTGTAATATTCACCTCCAAAGTGAAACTGGTGTAATATTCACCTCCAACGTGAAACAGGTGTAATATTCACCTCCAAAGTGAAACCGGTGTAATATTCACCTCCAAAGTATAACCAGTGTAATATTCACCTCCAAAGTGATACCAGTGTAATATTCACCTCCAAAGTGAAACAGGTGTAATATTCACCTCCAAAGTATAACCAGTGTAATATTCACCTCCAAAGTGAAACTGTGAAATACATTTATTGAGAGTATCACGGATAGCTGAAGACTCCGTGTTAAGTTACCTGTCTATTAAAACATCAATTATGAAGATGTGTGGCCTAGTGGTTAGAGTGTTGAACTCATGGGTTTGATTCCTAGAACAAGTGACGTGTTCTTGAGCAAGATGCTTGATTTCACATTGTTTTTCATAATAGGACTGGAGCCTGTCATTAAAACACCTGAGAAACTGCCTATGAGATGCAATCTTGTAGGTGACTAGCTAAATCTACAAAGATGTGAGTTGTAACAACAAGATCATAGGACTGGTCCCCCTATTATTAAAACACACAATAAACTTTCTATAAGATACAACTTTGTAGGGGATCAGTTAAACCTGTGTAAGCGTGAGCCATAATACCATGTTATGACTGGAGGTCCTATCATTAAAACACTGAGAAATCACCTATGGTGGACAACCTTGTAGGAGATTAGTTAAACCTGCATAGGTGAAAGCTGTAAATTTCATTTTTTTTCATTCAAAACATCAATCACTGTAGCTAGCCATTTGTGGGCTATTTTCTCCTATCCATCATATTACTGATTCTAGTTTTGTTTAATGCCTTAGCTTTTGTGGTTGCTCATCACCACATGTCACTTTCACTAGTGTTGTTCTATACAGCATGTGTAAGCATAAATATCAGCAAGTTACAACATCACTACCACAATGATATATGCCTGGATAATATGTGAGGATGCTCTTTGATGTACAGAGCCTTAGGTGCATCCCACCTCATGGTCCCAGTAAACTGAATAGAAAAAAACCCATTACTCTGGTGGATAACAATAGAGATGCATTGAAACAGCCCTTCCAACTTGCAGAGCTCACTTCATCTTGATAGCATCAGGGTCCCAGAACACCAGAAGTTTCCACTGCTATAGGTTCAACAACAAAACTATCAGAAGTGATCTTCAGCTTCAGTCAATGAAACCTGGGTTTGGTGCTGGAGAAATGTCACATTCCAGATGAAGGGTTTACCACTGTGGAATGGGATGAATGTAATGCCATCTGGCCTATTGTCACCCCCTCGGTCTAACCCCACCAGTTCAAATGACAAAGAGAAGCCAGAGGCATCTCAGAATGAAATTGTTGTGAGTGCCGTTATCAACTGACATATCTTTGCAATAGTAGGCTGCTGAAGTCATCTTGTTGGGAGGGTGAGGCAGGGTTGTGTGCTAAAGTCTCAGAAATCCTTCATGTGTTCCACTCTTCTCAAATAAAACATTTTGCTGGCTTGTTGACTGAAGCATCAGGTGACTGTAACTGCAATCTTAAACTCCATGTTTGGGTTATTAATTACTCATGTAATTACTTTGTTGCTTCTCTTTTGTGGGCTTGGAATTGATTCTACACTAGTAATGGTTTCTTCAAGATACACGCCTGGGTTCTGTGGTCATGCTCTCTCCAACCACAGTTTCACACTACCTTTATTACACAAGGAACAGGAACACTAACTGGGATAAATTTCTTTATATGAGATTGGAAATATAGTAGCCAGTTTAATTCTGTTTTAAGTTGTCTTAAATCTCAAATAGAGTAATTATCCACAATCTAAACATCAGAAATTAAACTTAAAACCTGAACAAATAAAACAACAGCAAAAAATAAAAAATAAAAAATATGAGCAACAGGGAACAAGAGATAAACATATTAAAATAGTGTTTTTACCTAGCCTGGTTCAAACCATAGCGTATGCCAATACCGACCCTTGGTAAAGCATTTACCACTTTCTTCATCGTAATGTGATCGGGGAAAGCAAACATAACAGCAGCTAGAAAATAAAGAGGAGAAAAATTTCACATTTCACATTTCAGAAGAATTTAGGGTTTCTACAGCAATTATTCCTATTGTTTATAACTGAATTCTGTAACAAGAATTACAGCATATTCATTGTATATATATGTATATCAGTATACATGTTTGTGTATGTATGTATGTATGTATACATAAAGATATACACACATACACGTTTGTAAGTATATATATTATCATTATTTTTACGTTCATTCTTTCCAGCTGACATGCACTGGACAAGACATTTTTGAGGCAGTTTATTTATGGAGTGATGCCCTTCTCAACTGCAACCCATACATTATTTTCTAAAGTATGTTGCTCATAAACAACACATCCCACAGTTAACTGTGGGATGTGTTGTTTATGCAGGACATAAACAAACACTGCTACTTACGTATAATAAAGGTTACTTAGTAGAAGTAGCTGACAAGTGGAAATGTTTGTGTTTTTGTCATGTCTTCCATTTGAAATAGATATTTACTAATGCTACACAGTGTATTCTCTCTGATTCATTCACTGAACACTGGATATTGTTTGTTCCACTTCATTCGCCTCATTCCAACATTTGATTTGATATACAGAATTTTCCAATACTACACTGTGTTATTTCTAAACTTGCTTTTATGTACATGCATATATATATATATATATATATATATATATATATATATATATATATATATATATATATATATATATATAGTGGTGGAACACTGGAAGGTAATATCCGTAGTGGTAGAGCACTCAGTCCAAGGGACGAGTTAGGTAGAAGTGGTTACACAACAGTTAGTTCACCATACCGAGAACAATTGTTTCACCTTAGCGGATCTTCAGCTCGGGATGTGTATGGTTCCTATAACCATACACATCGCGAGCTGAAGATCCGCTAAGGTGAAACAATTGTTCTCGGTATGGTGAACTAACTGTTGTGTAACCACTTCTATATATATATATATATATATATGATAATAATAATAATTAGGGAACAAAGAATCAGTGTTGCATCATATACATATTTAATTCCATATGTCTCACTGCCGAGCAGCTAGAGGAACGATCAAATATACATAAACACACACACACACACAGACACATATATATATACACACACACACACACACTCATATATATATATACACACATATACATACATATATAAATACACACATGTATATAAATATACACATATATATATATATACATACATAAATACATACACACATACACATACATAGATAAATACACATATATACACACATACACATACATAGATAAATACACATATATATACACACACACAGACATTTGTGTAGTCTCGGTTACCCATTCTGTATGTATACAAATATAACTTTATTGTACACTTTGGTTGCAATTGCAGTTCTTAATATATATTTTAATTAATTACCAACATTACAATAATTATATGCAAATTAACATTCGCATTTCAGAATAATACTAAGAGTGAATTGGTACATAAACCCATCAAATACATGTTTCTTTGTGATTGTTTGGATGATATACACACCTTTCTGATGAGGGTCCAATTAGGTCCGAAAATCGGTTAAAGGTGTTTATCATTTCTTTTCAATTTACAAGGAAATTCGTATTTTCTGGCATGTTTACATACCTACATATTAAATATGTGTATATTTATAAACACATTGGTGTAGTATAGTTATACCTGTTCTGTATGTATACAGATATAACTTTATCATACATTTTGGTTGCTACCACACTTCTTAATACATATTTTCATTATTACATCTGTTTTTTCATGCTTGCATGGGTTGGATGGGTCCTTTTAAGCACAGCATCTCTCCACTCATCACGGACCACACAGTCTTCTCTCGTGCACACTACTTCAGAGTCTTTAAACCCAGCTTCTCCCTCAGTTCATCCAAGCTCTGCCTTCCTCTCACATTTACACTGTACATCTTATAAAGTATGGCTGCTTCATTTCTCTCCAGTCTACATATGTCCTCCCAGTCACTACCCATGTTTCACTATCATACAGTATCCCACTTTTACTGTTTTCAGTCATTAGACTGCAGTTATGCAGGAGTGTTGTCTTAATTTAATCTATTATGTTAGCCCCAGTACTTGTATTTATTTTATCAACCTCTTTTTGTTGAACTGCTAAGTTATGGGACATAAACATACACACACACACACACAAGAATATATGCCCAGTTTCAGCACTCCTACCAAATTCTACTCACAAAGCATTGAGTGACTTTCAAGGCTACAGTAGAAGACACTTGACTAATGTATCAAACAAAACACAGTGAGACTGAACCCAAAACTACATGGTTGTGAGGTGAAAACTCTTTAACCACAAATCAATGCCTGCACTTTATATATATATATATATGTCGTGTAGGCACCATGGTTAAAAAGCACCCAGTACTCATTTAAATGAGGTTGGTGTTAGGAAGGGCATCCAGCTGTAGAAATCAAGCCAGAATCAGTTCCATATGAGCAAGACATAGTCACCTGACCTGGCATTGCCCACAACAGGACAACCCATCTAACCCATGCTAGCATGGAAGAATGAACGTAAAACAGTGATGATTATATATATATACAGGTTGTCCCCCCAAAAAAATGTATCCACAATTCAACAGCATTCTAATAAATATTGCCTGTACAGGTAATTAAAGTGTTTATACATTTAGGGGGGGGGGACACTGTGTGTGTGTGTGTATATATATATATATATATATCCCACCATCCCCACCCCATCCACACCGCCCCCTTCTATGTAAAGTTATGTTGGTGCCACACCATCCAGGCCGAAACAAATGAGATCGTGTAGGTGTCACGACAAAAAAACACACAGTCCACGCTGTAATGTGGCCGTGTAGGCAACACGGTAAAAACCTCCCAGACCCACACTGTAAATGTGGTTGGTGTTAGGAAGGACATCCAACTGTAGAAAACCAGCCAGACAGTCCTATGCGAGCAAGGCAATCACTCTTGCCTCAAGTGGGAAAACCCCCGTCCAAACCCATGCAAGCGTGGAACACGGACGTTAAACGTTGATGATGATGATGATGATGATATATATATATATATATATATCAAAGTAGAAATATGCTAGCGATTCTCAAAGGAAAATAGTCATATATCTAAATTTATAGATGGACATGACAACAAGAAAAATATTTTTACCAACATTTTGAATGATTGGAAATCATATTTCATTTGAAACATATGTAAGGGAATATACCCTTGTTTATATATATTTATCACATTTGAAACATATATAAAGGAATATACCCTTGTTTATACATAATAATAATAATAACAATAATAACGAAAAAAAAGGAGGAAAATATCTAAAAAAAACACTCAATGAAACAGAAAGAAAAAATGAAGGTAAGAAAGAATAACAGAAGTAAGCAAAAAATGAATAACTAAAATAAGGAATGCAAGAAAGGGACAAATCTGCATATAACAGGGAGAAGAACATTGTAAAAACATATTGCTACAGCACCTCTTGGTGTATGTCATTAACACCACCACCTCCAATAACATCACCAACCCCATCACTACACCCACTGCCACCACCAATAACATCACCACAACTTTCAATAACATCACTTCCCTATCATCAGCACCACCACCATCATCATCACTGTCACCCTCACCAACACCATCATTGTCATCCTCACTAACACCACCCTCACCCTCACCACCACCACTGTCACCCTCACCAACACCATCACTGTCATCCTCACCACCACCACCACCACCACCACCACCACCACCACCACTGTCTCCCTCACCACCACCACTGTCATTGTATGGCTGTTTTCCCTTGCCTCTAAGGTGATTAAAATTATATTGTTCCAATATAGAATGTGTGTTTTATTATGCTGGTAATATGGCGCTAGTGTTGGCCATGTTATAATTTCCCTGCATCATACAGACAGACATAGAAACTAACAAAATGGTAGGCGTTACCAATTCTTGTGTTTCACTATACCTGCATCACATTTCTGTTGCATCAACACCCTGCATCCTTTTATTCCATTCTCTCCCTCTCTCTCCAACCCAATCTTTCCCATCTTTATTTATCTATCTCTCTACTTACCTATCCATCTCTATATCTCTCATTACCAATCTATCAATCTGTCTGTTGCCTGTCTATCTACCTGTCTGTCTGTCAATCTATCCATCCAACTAGCTGTCAAACTATCTATCAGTCTATCTATCTGACTGCCTGCCTGTCTGTCTATCAGTCTATCTATCTGCCTGCCTGCCTGTCTCTCAGTCTACATATCTGCCTGCCTGTCTGTCTGTCAGTCTACATATCTGCCTGCCTGTCTGTCTGTCAGTCTACATATCTGCCTGCCTGTCTGTCTGTCAGTCTACATATCTGCCTGCCTGTCTGTCTCTCAGTCTATCTATCTGCCTGTCTGTCTGTTTGTCTATCAGTCTATCTATCTGACTGTCTGTTTGTCTATCAGTCTATCTATCTGCCTGTCTGTCTGTCTGTTTGTCTCTCAGTCTATCTATCTGACTGTCTGTCTGTTTGTCTCTCAGTCTATATCTCCCATATTGTCCAAACTGCATTACAGATGCATTTATCCTTATTCTTCCTAAAACTCGCCCCAATACAGGTAAGAAATAAGGGAGTATATCTATCTACCAACCCTCCTCCCACCTCACAAATAAGGATGGAAGGGGAAGTTTGGCAATGTCAATATTTTTAGTTTTAATTTTGTTTTTCTTCATTGTAACTATTGCGGTAACTTTCACCATCTGTCCACAATGTTAATGAAAGAGACAGAGATATAGAGATAGAGAGAGATAAAACAATACACACACACACATATATATATATATATATATATATATATATATATATATATATATATATATATATATATATATATATATATATACACATAGAAAGAGAAAGTGAGAAAGCAAAAGATACATATATGGAGAGAGAGAAAGAGAGAGAGAGAAAGCAAATAGAAATTTTGTATGAGGTGACACATATGTACATCATGTATATATCTTTTTATACATGCCATATACATCTGTGAGTTTCTGACTCTGGTTCTACACACATCTCTCTCTCTCTCTCTCTCTCCCCCTCTCTCATATATACATATACATATATATAAAGTTGAACAATGAAAACAAATAAGACAAGGTTTAGTAATTAATCCATTATTTTATGACTAGTAGAAGAACCGCTTGAAGGGCAGTTTTTCTCCTAGCATATGTAGTGTACATATTGGTATTATATGCAAATATATATGCATATAGATATATGTAAATTAAAAAGTAAATGACAATATCATCTTCACCCACTTATTTCTGAGAGGGTCATGGGGGAAGAGTCCTTCTCAAACACCCCTTCCAGTGAGTCTGTCAGTAGCAAACATTTCTAACTGATCCAGCTGGATCCCAAAGAGGGACAAGCCAAGCTCATGGATGTTATCCAACTGTCTTGCTCAGGGTCTACCTCTGGGTCTCTTGCCGGTTGGTTTTGCCTGTAAAATCTGTCCAACGATTCTTTACTGAGACATTCTAACCACATCCTCATAATATCAGAGTAGTGATCGCTCAATCCAGAGAAGTAGGGGCTCTACCAGGAGTAACTCTCTGGTCTCTGAGCTATGCACTTTATCGAGTAATATTATTCCAAAGACCCTTGGGAAGAATCCCATTTCTGCCATTTTTATTTGCAATTGTATTCTTTTGGTCATTACTCAAGATTCATGATCCTCGGTAAGGGTTGGCAGGAATACCAGGAATACAGCAAGTTTGGCTTATCACATACCTCCATTCTTCTGATTACTGAAGCTGGCGCATTATTGCACCAGCTTTTAAAATTCATTCACTTAATTCAGCCTTCCATCACACATGAACATGGCTCCAAGATACTTGAACTTCTCTAACTGCTTCAGTAGAACTCCATGCACATGTATATAAATTTGAGGGACTTCTGTCCACCCGTCCATCACACAATGTGTATGTGTGTTTGTGTGAATGTATGTGTGTGTAAAAGGAAGGAAAGGGATACACACTTTTATGTCTAACTTAAAAACAGTGACCCACACACACGTGTCTCTAATTTAAGAACACTGACAAACTCACGCGCGCACATACACGCAGTCCTATTACTACTCAAGAGCTTTGGGCCGGGCAAAAATCCCCTCAATTTTGGAACCGTCTGGGTTGTCCAGAATTGATGGGAAAAGACTTGACGGTCTTACTCTATGCTCCTGGTCAAGAGGCAGGTGCCTTACCTGGGACGTCACAGTTAGTGACTCTTTTGCTTCTTCCCACATTCTGGATGCAGCGGTAAGGGCGAGAGCTACAGCATCCGCAGCTGAACGGAACAAAATCCTAAAATACTGTGTTCTGTCAGTTAACTACATTATCCAGCCTGTGGCGTTTGAGACATTTGGGGGAGCGGACTACTGACTGAGATTCTTACCTTCACTGGCAGCTAACTTAACAGAGGTAACGGGTGATGCTTGTGAGGGCACTTGGCTGTTCCAGCACTTCAGCCTTACCATCACCCCAGGTAACGCTGTGAGCGTGCCGAAAGGTTTCCAAGAGCTCCTCGCTATATTGTTATCTTTTGCTCTGGTAACGACTTGTTTGTCCACCTCTTTCACCAGCCTTTTGTTGAATGTAGTCCTTCATTTGTGTATTTCTTGCTTATGTGTCGTATGTGGTCCTAGATGTATATATTACCTGCTGGTGTGTTGTATGTGGTCCTAGATGAGTGTACCTGCTTGTGCTTTTTTCTCTTGTTGTTTTTATTTTCCTTTTCCTTTGTATATATTATATTTGTTTGTGTTTTTTTTGTTTTTGTTCTCTAAGCATTATATTATTATATTTTTTATCCTGGTGAGGTTAACTTTGCCTTTCATCCTTATGGGGTCGATAAAATAAAGCACCAGTAATGCACTGGGGTAATTGCTGGCCTTGTGCCAAAAGTAGAAATTATATTTTTATACAACAGTGAATAAAACTGTAACAACAAATGAATTTTTTTTTAAATAATTAAACTTTGTTGTTAAGAATAAATAAATAAAAAGTTATACTTCATTTTACCCTCCCATTTCCAAATTTATCGAATGCTATCATATTGTATGTAAATGTATGTTTGTGTAAATGCATGTATGTATGTGTTTGTGTGAAAGTATGTGTATTTGTGTGAATGTATGTCTGTGAGTGTGTATTTTTATAAGTGTGTCTGTGTTTGCGCGATATAGTTATATATACATACATATAAATGTATGTATATCCACATACATATGCATCAGAGTGTTAAAAAAAAATCCTAACCTCTCCATCTCTCTCTCTCTCTATATATATATATATCATCATCATCATCGTTTAACGTCCATCTTCCACGCTTGCATGGGTTTGGACGGGAATTTTCCCACTTGAGGCAAGAGTGGTTGTCTTGCTCGCATAGGACTGTCTGGCGGGTTTTCTATGGCTGGATGCCCTTCCTAACACCAACCACGTTTACAGTGTGGACTGGGAGGTTTTTACCGTGTTACCTACACTGCCACATTACAGCGTGGACTGTGTGTTTTTTTGTCGTGACCCCTACATGTCTGGCAGGTTTTCTATGGCTGGGTGCCTTTCCCAACACCAACCACGTTTACAGTGTGAACTGGGAGGTTTTTACCGTGTTACCTACACAGCCATATTACAGCGTGGACTGTGTGTTTTTTTTGTCGTGACACCTACACGACCTCATTTGTTTCGGGCTGGATGTTGTGACACAAACATAACTTTTCATTGAAGGGGTGGTGTGGATGGGGTGGGGGTAGTGGGATGGGGTGTATTTTGTTAGAGGTGCCTACTGACTGTAGTAGGTTTCACTTTGTACTTAGGTAAGGCAGGTCTTCTGTATTACTGTGTAGCGCCAAAGATCTTGGTCCAGTGACATTGTCTTGGAGAGCTGTTAGTGTGTGAGGTCGGAATTTATCAAGTCGTCCCAGGTTTTTCTGGGTCTGCCTACTCCGTGGCTACCGTCTATTTTTATTGCCCTGCACTTTTTTATACAGCTGTCGTCTTTCATGCACATCACGTGACCGTACCAACGTAGTCTTCTCTCGAGTAAACAACATCTGATCCCTCTTATTCCTAATTTTTCCCTTAGTTCGTTTGTGCTTTGCCGTTCACGTATATTACTATTATATATACATTTATATATATATATATATATCACATTGTCACTCCATCTGAATCTCCCTCTTCACACACACAATCTCTCTCTCTCTTTCTTTCTCACTCTGTCTATATATATATGGTGGTTGACGTGGTGGTGGCGCTTTAACAGAAGTGTTGAAATTTGAAACTATTAACTGAAGTGAATCTTGAAATAAGCAATACATTGTACATAAGATTATTTATGTTTAATCAAGAGCTACGAAATTTAGTAGATAAATTATGTAATATTCATTCATTATTTATTCAAAGTAATCCAACTTATTTTACTAACTGGATTAAAAGAAATAAACATGACCCAGTCCCGCACTCCTCCTTTTGTTATATATAAGATTGTTAGCGTGGAAGATAGACGTTAAACGACGATGATGATGATGATGTTTCAATAAAATTTCCTGAATCATTGTTTCCAAGGATGAAAGGCAAAATGGAAGTGTTTTTAACTAATACTATAGTGTTGTTTAACTGCTATAGATTACTATATATATTGATAATATCTTAGTATATTTTGCCCATTGAAATGATTGTAAAACAATGGATTAACTAAATTCTAAACCTTGCCATATTGTTCAACATTATATATATCTGACTCTGTAATTTTTGAATACTCAACAAAAACAAATTTTGCTTTGTTCGAAGGACTAATAGGGTTATAAGTCCTATCTTAATTGACCAGAATATTGATACATGTATCTACCTGTATATATATATATATATACACACATAAAACTATCTATCTCTCTCTCTATATATATATATATACACACAGATAAAACTATCTATCTGTATATATATACATAACTATCTACCTATATATATATATATACATAACTATCTACCTATATATATATACACACACACACACATTCATATGTACACACACGCATATGCACACAGAAATCAATACAAACACAAACATAAACATACATAAATGGAGACATGGCTGTGTGGTTAAGAAGTTTACTTTGCAGCCTTTTTTGTTCATAAGTTCTATCCCTTATTCCAATAAACAGTGCAAGTGTCTTCCACTATAGCCTCAAGTCAACCAATGCTTTGGGAATGAATTTGGTAGATGGAAACCATGCTTGAGCCCATCGTGTGTGTGTGCACACACATCCCTTCAAATGTCAAATTGACACTGTTTATGATGCCTGTGATAACAGCTGATAAAAAACAAAACAAAAAAATATATATATTTTGACCCTTTTAATGTTAACTCACCTGATACTACCTGTGCTAACAATAGTCAATCACTACGAATTGGGTAAAGTACTTCTGTGGAGATGGAAAAAAGTGGACAGAGGTGCATATAAGGAACTCAGCTCTGCCAGTCATAATAAATATATAACAGTAGGTGCCCAGATGGGATAACGCTTTCCCCCATTTGATGGTGGTAAATCTCTAATCTGATATACCACATGCTACAACATGTTGTCCGCCTGCAGCTTTGTTGCTTTTGCCACAAACACATAATGCAGAGAAGAAGACAGCCAAATACCAGGACTTCACTGACTGCTTCTTTTTTGTGCCAGTTGCCATCAAAATCTTTTGTGTGTTTGGTCCTCGAACTCCCATTTTCCTCTGTAAAACTAACTCATGCAGGCTGTTCTTTGCAAACATTGCTTTCACCATCTTGTCCACAGGGCATAGCTGAGATATACCACCAACATTCATTACTTAATTTTCTTCTCCAATCTCTTTTCTTTCTTTCTGTCCATTATTCTAATCCTTCATTTTATAAAAAATCTTTCATGTTCATATATTTCTATTAAAAAATAGAGTTCACACACACACATATATATATATACATATATCATTATTGTTTAATATCTGTTTGAATGTGTCATCACGACCCAGTCAATACGCAAACAGAGCCTCTAACTTCCAAGAGAGTTAGGGCTCTGACATAAAATCTTGTGCTCTACTGAGTGCATTTTATCATGGCATTAACACTAGGAAAGTTGATATATCTTTGACACAGCTGATGTGTCCTTCCAACCCTTTGTTTGGCAGGTTTTCTACAGTTGCATGTTCTTCCTGTTACCAATCACTTTACAGAGTGAACTGAGTATGTTTATTGTATAAATCACCAAGACTATAAAGGTTGTCATGCCCCTGACATTCCTAAAAGCTTCTCTTGACTCTTTTGGCATGGGTTCTACAGCAGTTGTACATTTTATATATATATAAATCTTTTAACACCAAACTCCTTGAAAACACCTGTGGTTCTATGATATAAAACTGTTTGTTTCAAAATATATCATCATCATCATTTTTATGTCAATTTTTCCACACTTGCATGGGTTGTATGAGTCCTATTCAGCACAGCATCTCTCCACTCACTGTGTTCCTTCGTCATTTTCTCTATGAGTTTTCAGCAATTTGAGATCAGCTTTCACCACCTCTGCCCAGGTCTTCTTTCCACTGGATTTCTTGGTACTTCTTCATCCAATGATCACCATCCATGCGCATCACATGTCCATACCAAGCCAGTCTTCCCTCTTGCACACTACTTCTAATTCCTCATATACTTAGCTTTTCTCTCAGTTCCTCTATGCTCTGTCGTTCTCTTACATTAACATTACACATCCATCAAAACATGCTTGCTTGATTTCTATCTAGCCTGTGCATATCTTCAGCAGTCACCTCCCATGTTTCAGAGACGTGCAACATAGCACTTCGCAGACAAGTGTATATTTATCTAAAAGCCTTCCATCATTATTTTATGTCAGAACCTCTGTTAAGTTATGTTCCAAACACCAACTTAATAAAGAGAAGGTTAGTTATATTAGTAAAATCCTCCAAATTCTTGATTTATTAAAAACATTATTTCTAAATCATAACCATTAGAAATATGATAATGAAATGTTTAAAGTGTTTATATTTATCTAAAAACCCTCCTTCATAATTATATGCAAGAACCTTTGTTAAGTTATCTCCCAGACACTAACTTAATAATGAGAAAGAAATTCTATAAAATATTTCCAAATTCTTGATTATTTCCAAATTAATTGAAACATAAAAGTCTTTTTTTTTTTTATTATTAGAAATATAGTAAAAAATGGTTTAAAGGAGGAGAAAACAATAATAGAGAATATAATTCTTACTTCGATTGGCTGTAAATATTTCGATGGCAACATTTTGGAGCAGATAGCGCCGAGAGAAAACTGCTCTGATTTCTGAAAAATGCCATTTTCCATGTAGGTGGTCAACATATGCCAATATCTGGAAAGATATAATAAAAACAAAGGTAAATATGTCTAAAATATACTTCACATCTTTCCTTCATTTTATCTATTTTCAGTTCTTCAGATTGGCTTTAGAAAATACTTCATATATTTTTATCTTAATTTTTGCTCAAATCAACTACAATAACAATATACACCACGTGTGTTTGCATATTTATATATATTTCCATCTGTAACTCTATAAAATTTACACACACATGCACACAATGTATTTCCTTTGCAAATGGACAGATATGTATACAATGGACAGTTACATAGTAATTAACACAAACATCTTCGATGTGATAGTGAATGGAGGACAGGAAAGAGAAAGTAAGACAAGAAAAGAAAGGGTGAGAGAGATATGGTATATAAAACCAAACAGAGAATATAGAATGAATGAATCAATGAACATACTAATAAAGTGGCAATGGGAGAGAGAGGAGGGGGGGGGGGGGGTAATTAAAAAAAGTCATTTTCTATCATTCTACTATCTTTGTTATTTTACTCTCTCATTCACTCTTCAACTCCTTTTCTCTGCCTCATACTATTCCCTCCTCTTTGTTTCTCTATACCACACAATATTTACCCCACCCCCCTCTGACATTTACTTACACTGCACATATAACAAACATTACTTTTAAAAAAGGTGATAATCAACAGTCATAATAAAATATCACCTGTGTTTTTATATTTATATATATCTTCGACTAACTCTACAACACACAAGCATAAACACATACTCACATATACACACAATGGGATTCATACCCAAACAAATGCACATACACACACAATCATCATCAAATGATATGCCATATATTTTTGCATATATATATGTGTCATTTTAATCAAAATAATATATATATATTATTTTGATTAAAATGACAGAAGGCCAGACAGGTGAAGTTCCCTTAAAGTTTTATTGTTGCAAACACACCATATATATATATTTCAATGACTAAGTTACGTAAAATCTTGGGGTGACATCATCAGGTGTATAATATATATATATATATATATATATATATATATATATATAAATAAATATATATAAGGGAACGGGTGAAGAATTCAAGAGCACACTCTTTGTCCGTTCCCAATTTGTATTGTCCAATTCAATTTGGATTGCCTTGGAAACATAACCTTATTATGTAAGAAGCTGTCTGATGATGTCACGGCACTGGGTACACCGAACAGTGTGGCCACTGTCGTCATTGAAATATGTATCACAGCATTATCATTAAAGGACTTTAACATCTGAAACTACTTTGTATTTTCTTATTCTATATATATATCTGTAACTTTAAAACTGCACACACACAGTGAATTTCCTATTTCAATATGTTCAGAATTATGTTCAGTCATTAGAGAATATTTTCATTGAGCTGAAATCCATAATAGTATATATATGATATATATATATATATATATATATATATATATATATATATATATATATATATATATATATAGTGGTAGAACACTGGTGGGTTATAATATCCGCAGTAGTAGAGCACTCAGTCCATGGGACGAGTTTGGTAGAAGTAGTTCCACAACAGTTAATACACCATTTCCGAGAACAATTTGTTTCACCTGAAAGGGATCATCAGCTCAGTTTAAATGAGATAATATGGAAAAGGAAAACGATGTCACAAAAAAAAAAATAAAAAAAAAAATAAATAAAAATAAAAATAAATAAAAATAAATAAAATTAAAAAAATATCTTATTTAAACTGGAGCTAATGATCTGTTTAAGATGAAACAAATTGTTCTTGGAAATGATGTATTAACTATTGTGGAACTATTTTTTATTTTACAGCTGCATGCACTTCCTAACACCAACAACATTTATAGTGTGGGACTACATGGTCCCATTATGAGGAGGGTCTGGCCATTTGGCCACACTGTACCTTGTTTATAACGGGACCATGTTTAAGCCGAGATTTTACTGTTGCTGGACTGGATGCCTTTCCTAACACCAACAATGTGTGTGTGTGTGTGTGGTTAATAAATGAAACAAAACAAAACACAGGGAGCAAAATTACAATTATATTAGGTTCACAAAATTATCATATGCATGTGGGTAACATGAATAATATTAAACACAGTACTTGATTGGTGCTTATTTATTCAATTCTGCTAGGATAAAGGTTGAAAATTGGCCATGGTGAGACATGAACTCAAGACATAGGTATTTTAGCACTGAAGCAGTCTTCTGCCTCTCTACCACCTCCAATTTTTAAACAATAGTAACAACAGTACCACCTCTCTCATCATCACCACCAACAACATCAAACATCTAAATTATAAAGGAGTGATATACAGGGCCATATCAACCTATGGCTAGACCCCTTAGCTTTCTGGTATTCCAGGTCTCCCACTGGCACTTCAATCTTTTCCCCCACTACAGCTGACATAGCAAAGTCCTTAGCATAGAAATAATATGGCTCCTGATTATATCCTGATTATATCCAGAACTAAAGGGCCAATTGCTTTATCAAAAATAGTTATGTGGCAAAGGAGGAAGAGGAGAAGGATGAGGGGGAGAGGAGAAGAAAAACCCGGAGAATTATTTTTAGATCTTTGAGTCCCTTTGTAGAATATATGTGACTTTGGTGAGTCAAGATTGCATGGAATGAAGCAAGAAGAATGAGATAAGTATGGGAGAGGGAGCGAGAGGTAAGAGAGGGGTGTGTGATTGTGGGTGATATAGGAGAGAGGGGTGTGTGATTGTGGGTGATATGGGAGAGAAGGGTGTGTGATTGTGGGTGAGACATTTGGAGACATTTCAAATAAAGATGAAATGAGGAGCTGTCGAAATATATTATTATGAGAAAGATGAAATATCAGATAGGTTTCTATAATGAAATTTTATATATATATACACACTCCCCCATATTTATGTATACATATATATAAATACACACACACACATCTATATATAAATACATGCACACATGTATCTGTATAGACACACAAATACAGAAATATGTATGTGTGTACTTGTATAAGTGTGCATCATCATCATCATCTTTATGTCTGTTTTTCCATACTTGCATGGGTTGGATGGATTCTTCTCAGCATCTCCTCTGTGAGTGTCAGAGATCTGACGTCAGCTCTCACCATCTCTGCTGAGGTCTTTCTTAGTCTACCTTTACTGCGACTTCCTTTCACTGACATTTCTTCACCCAGCAATCGTTATCCATGCACATCACATGTCCAAACCAGCACAGTCTTCTCTCTTCCACATCACGTTAGATACCTCTTAAACCCAGCTTCTCTCTAAGTTCATCCAAGCTCTGCCTCACTCTCACACTTACATTGTACATCCAACAAAACATAGTTGCTTCATTTCTCTCAAGTCTGCACATGTCCTCTGCAGTCACTACCATGAAGCATGGCGCACCACACACAGGGATGATACAGTCATCCTTTTGTACATAGGGATAAACCTTTTGTTGTCAACAGTGGCAATAGCTCTCTAAACTTCTTCCATCCTAGTTATTAAGCTCTCAGAGCACCCCCCTCTGCTGTCAGTTAAGTCACCTAGATTGCAGAACCCTATTAACCATTTCTGTGGATCCTTCCTGTGACTAGAATAGGTTTATATCACTGGTTATCTTCCCTTCAGTTACCCCTGTGTATATTCTACAAGGAAAGTCTTCCCTTCCTGTTAGTCTACTCGTTGTGACACTACATCTCTTGAGTACCCAAGATTTACATTGTGTACATTATATGGATTTTATGCCTACTCCCTTTCTACATATTGAGCAGGGCCACTTCCCTGACGGGATCAGAGTCCTGTCTTCTTTCCTACTCACTGTGTATGCGAGTATATATATATATATATATATATATATATACTTGTTATTTAACATCCGTTTCCCCTGTTAGCATGTACAGTCCATGCAAGCATGTAAAAACATGTAAAATGATGATCTTGAGAGTAGAATTTAGTTGACGGCAACTGCAGAAGGTCATTGTGTGTGTGTGTGTGTGTGTGCAGACAGTCTATGTGTGAATGTATGAATGTGACAAGATGCATTATAAAACCACAAAATGCATACATACACACATATAATGATGATGATTATGTTGATAATATGATGTTGATGATAATATGATGTTGGTGATGATAATATGATGTTGATGATGATAATATGATGTTGGTGATGATAATATGATGTTGGTGATGATAATATGATGTTGGTGATGATAATATGATGTTGATGATAATTATGTTGTTGATGATAATGTTGATAATTTTGTTGTTGATGATGATAATGGTGATGATAATATGATGTTGATGATGATAATATGATGATGATGATAATGATGATGATATATGATGATAATATGATGATAATATGATGATGATGATGATAATATGATGATGATGATAATGGTGATGATAATATGATGATGATGATGATGATATATGATGATAATGATGATGATAATATGATGATGATGATGATAATGATGATGATGATAATGGTGATGATGATATGATATGATGATGATGATAATGGTGATGATAATATGATAATATGATGATGATGATAATGGTGATGATAATATGATATTGATGGTGATGGTAATGAGAATGATGATGGTGGTGGTGATGGTCGTGATGATGATGATGATGATGATGATGGTGTTGCAGAAAACAGTCTTAAACATCAGTCGCAAGTATCAAGTTGTGATGTCACAAAAGACAGACTGTAGACTATAAACATGATACACAAACAAACTACAGATTCAGTATTTCTTGTGGTTGTTTAGCCAAACTTCAACACAGGTCAAGCAAGTTACGTGACCATATAGTAACCACCACCATCATCATCAATAATGCCACCACCACCACCATATATATATCATCACCGACACTACCATCACTATCACATCACAATCATTATCAATGTCATCACCACAAGTAGACAGATCATTGTGGAAATTTGCAGTAAACTAGACTTCAATATTGAATGTGATCCAGTCACAGTGTTGTCTTGTTCTTTTTCACAAATCTTTTGCTGATGTGGTTTCATGTGGTACAGGATGTTAAGAGTTTATTAAGCGATTAGGATGATAAGATGATGGTGATTGGGATGACGATGATTTTAGAGATGATAGGTGTTTATCTTGATGGAGATGATGATTGTGGTGGTGATGATGATGATGGTGGTGGTGGTGGTGGTGTGCTGACAATGGTGGCAATGATGATGATGATGATGATGATGATGACAATAGTGATTTTAGTGATGACAGAGGTGTTTATAAGGATGATGGAGATGATAATTATGATGATAATGGTAAAGATGTTGGTGTCGATTATAGTGATAATGAATGATTGCAGTGGTAATGGTGGTGATGAATATTTATAAATTTAATTCAAAATCACAGATTTTAAAGAGTTACAAGTTGTATCAAAAACAAAGCTGATCTCACTGGATTTGATTTGAACACAGAGCACAGAGAGTAGGAATAAATAGTGCAAATCATTCTATCAGACGTTCTAACGATTCTGCCAAGTGAGTGCCATATAGAGGATCAATGCACCTGACTTTTAAATACACTTTGTTTGCATGAATGAAGAATTTTGAGAGATTTACTACAATTATCAATTATTTGATTACTAAGATAGTAACTTAATATATGATTATTATTTAAAAAAATCATGTTAGAAGATTTTGATTTAAATAGGACCCCTTTAAAATGGGTTGGTTTGTTTCATAGAATCAGAACAAGCTTTGGTTTGGTTGGTTTCAAAAGGGTTAAATAGAAACCTTTTAAAATGTATGGTTTTGCTTCATAAAACCAGAGCTGATTTTTGCCTGGTTGGTATCAAAAGGTTTAAGAAAACAGGAATGAAAAACCATGGACTTTCTCAGAACAAAATTCCCCACAACAGGATGAATCCATAAAGTTATGGATATACAACACAATATAGATTATAGAATCTCAACAAAGATTATAATGTGAGGCCAGAATAAATTGTATCTGATGTACACTGTATAGTTCAAAATGTGAGCCCATCTGAGAGGTTTGTAGCTTCAATTAAGTAGTGACTTGGTCAGTGATGACCCATTCAACCTTTACCAGTGGTACAAAAGGACATTAAAAGATGATGATGATGATGTAAGGAGACTGACAGAAAAGAGAAATATGCCAACAGATGAGTTTGTTAGATTTTCATCTATTCTTGGGTCCTAATGGAATTGTCTTGGGCAGTTTTTAACCTGGTGGGTCCAACCCTTCTCCCATACCTGCATTATATATTCATTTTGTTGAGTTAATCTATTTGTTTGTATACACATATATGCACACACACACACACACACAGATATATATAGATGTATACACACAAAAACACTGAATAAATCTATATACACATAAAAGTACCCAACACTTCACCCTCTACCCAAAGGTTGATAAACAAAAATATTTTTCCTTGGATAATAACAACAACCACAACATCAACAAATAGCAACAGCAAAGAATAAAGATAGTATAGTAACAACAATAGCCACAATAACAGTAACAATAAACGATAACAGTAGACAATAACAACAGTAACAACATTAATAACAACAACAATAGCAACAAACATTAACAATAACAACAGACGACAGTAACATTAATAACAACAACAGCAACAAGCAATAACAATAATAACATTAATAACAATAACAACAATAGCAACGGACAATAACAATAACAGCAGACAGTAACAACAGCAACAATAACATCAATAACAATAACAACAACATAGTAACAACAACAATAACATCAATAACAGTAACATCAACAACAGTAACAATGACAATAACAACAACACCAATAACAATAACAACAACAACAATAACAATAACACTGATAACAACAACAATAGTAACAACAATAACACCACCAACAACAATAGCAACAGCAATAATAACATCAATAACTATAACAAAAATGCAGGAAAAATATATTAGTTCTGGATTATAGTTTCCTTTTCATTGGCCACCCCCTATCACCACACCCATCCCAGCCATGCCCTACCACCACAACTACCTATCCCTCCCCTAACCACCACCACCAACACCATCAACATCATCAGAACACCACAACCATTTCAAACCCCTACATATTCCCCCCACCCAGTTTTTTTTCTAAGGAAGTGGTATAGAAAGGGCAGTGGTGGTGGTGTTGTCCACCCACCCCCAGTTTGAAGAAAAGAGAAGTGTTGTTGTTCTCTATGTAACCCCCTCCACTTCAATCCTCCTGGGGCTTCACACAGTTACTCAAGGTTTAATAATTCCTTTGAGGTAGTGTAGACTGGAACAGACTGGCAGGAGCCAGGGAATTTAGTGGGAGGAGGGGGAGAGAATGAGGACCCTGTATGGATTGAAGCACATGACAGAGAGAGAGTGAGAGAGAAGAACATGGATGAATTGAAGCACATGACCGAGGTAGTGAGAGAGAGGGGGAAGGGGGGAAGAAGAGAGAGTGTGAGGAACATGTATGAAATGAAACACATGAAAGAGAGAGAGGGAGGGGGGCTAATGAGTACCTTGTATGAAGTGAAGCACATGATGCAGATAGATAGATAGATAGATAGATAGATAGATAGATAGATAGAGGGAGGGAGAGGATATTTAGTGGCTGTCATATTTGAGGGAGCAGATTAGTGGGAGGAAAGGAGGGGGAGGTGGAGGAGGATAAGAGAGAAATGGATGGAGAAGAAAAAAAGAAAGAACATAAGAAAAAAGAGGTCAGGATTAAAGATAAGAGAAGATGAGAGAGAGAGAGAGAGAGAGAGAGAGAGAGAGAGAGAGAGAGAGAGAGAGAGAGAGAGAGAGAGAGAGAGAGAGAGAGAGAGAGAGAGAGAGAGAGGAAACAGATAACAAAAGAGGACTGAAGAAAAAAAGAATAACTTAAGATGACAAAGTTGGAAGATGATGACAGAGATGACAGATGATGAAAGGACAGAAGAAAGAAGCTGAGTGAATGAAGAATTTAAAACAAATAGACGACACACACACACGATCATCATCATCATCATCATCATCATCATTTTAAGTCTATTTTCCATGCTGGCATGGGTTGAACGGGTTGTCACAGTAATCTTTATATGTTGTAAACATGAAGGTCTGAAGATTACCAGACAGATATAAAGATGCATTATTTCCAATAAAATAATCTGCTCTTGGTATAAAACCAACTGGTAACTACGTAAGTTTCTGTTATATCATTACAACTGGTAACTACGTAAGTTTCTGTTATATCATTACAACTGGTAACTACGTAAGTTTCTGTTATATCATTACAACTGGTATTACTACTGGTAACTACGTAAGTTTCTGTTATATCATTACAACTGGTAACTACGTAAGTTTCTGTTATATCATTACAACTGGTAACTACGTAGGTTTCTGTTATATCATTACAACTGGTAACTACGTAAGTTTCTGTTATATCATTACAACTGGTAACTACGTAAGTTTCTGTTATATCATTACAACTGGTATTACTACTGGTAACTACGTAAGTTTCTGTTATATCATTACAACTGGTAACTACGTAAGTTTCTGTTATATCATTACAACTGGTAACTACGTAAGTTTCTGTTATATCATTACAACTGGTAACTACGTAAGTTTCTGTTATATCAGTACAACTGGTAACTACGTAAGTTTCTGTTATATTATTACAACTGGTAACTACGTAAGTTTCTGTTATATTATTACTTCATAATTGTATTTATACTGGTGAGCCCACACCATCAAAATTAATGGTAATTATAAATAAATCATATTCTTCTAATTTTAGCTTCTCAACGTCTTTCTTTCCACCTGTCTCTCTCTCTTTACCTTTCTTTACGTCTATTTCTCTGTGTATCTCTCTTACCTCTCTCTTGATGTATTCTCCTTTCTCTCAGGTTTTCACCCTCATGCTCTATTACATATTATAATGTACATATAATTTCTGACGAGAAACACTTTTTTCTCTCTCTGGTCATGAAATCGTATACTATTAGGCATCGCATCACCCCTCTCTCTCTCTCTCTCTCTCTCTCTCTCTCTCTCTCTCTCTCTCTCTATATATATATATATATATATATATATATGTGTGTGTATCAGTCGGGGATAACCGCAGTAAGTAAGGTCCTCAATACATAGCAGTATAAGTATTTAATATAGAAACGGCTTCTACAGGACTAGAGCTGTTTCATTCGAAATAAATCATCTTCTAGTTCTGTAGAAGCCATTTATATATATATATATATATATATATATATATATATATATATATATATATATATAAGCAAAGAGATATTTAATTTGCTGGTAATTCAACAAATTTATTTATAACAGATTCGAAGCACTCCGCAGATTTCCTGGAGTAGGGAACTATATTTATAAAACCATATTAATTTTATTATATATATTTCAAGGGTACCAAAAAACTTTGGTACGCCCTCATCAGATAAAATAGCATGGAAAAGCAGCCATAAATACAATGGTGACAGTGATGAGTGTGATGATGATGGTGGTGGTGGTGATAATGATAATGGGGGATGACAATGATGATGATAATGATACCATACACAAACAAATAATTATTTAAAATGTATTTCTCATCAATCTAGGGGAGAGGGGATTGCAACTAGAAAAACATTTTAAAATATTTTAATATTTAGCCTTGGATGTGAGATTTTTTTATATATTTTTTCTAGAAGGAACTTATCTACTATGAAAGTATAAACTTTCATTAAATAATTATGTATAATATTTAATCTAATTATTTTAACAAGATTATTCTAGTGCAACTAAAAGAATGATGACCAGTGCGTGGGTAAATCATATAATATTATTTGCACTCCAACAATCTGAAAACAACAACAGAAATATAACTGGTGCCTTATCGACCTTGAAAGGATGAAAGGCGAAATTTAACTGAGCTGGATTTGAACTAAGAATACAGAGAACTGGAACAAATCCTGAGAAGCATTTTATGTGACATTCTAATGACTCAGTCAATTCACTACCGCAGTATGTATATATATAGATATATATATATAGGAAAAGAGTCAGGACTCCAACAGCTCAGCTCTGGCCGTTTCAACAGCTAGATCCGAACTCTGGTGCGTTATGGTCCACCTGGTATCTACCACAACCTCTTTGATATATATATATATATATAATAGTTGAAAAATAAAGTGAGTTAGCATTAGAAAGGAGATCAAGCTGCAGAAAAACTGCTTCAAAAGGTTCCATCCAACCCATACCAACATGTAAAAATGATGGTAATCAATAGTTTAATACATTAATCTCATAGCCAACCTAAATCAATTATATGGCTTATGTCTAAATCTCCCTCAAATTACAACATAAGCTATTAACCCTTTTCATGTCAAACCCTATGTGACTGCCCCCTCAATCTATGATACAAAACCATTTATTTTAAATTGTTTATCATCATCATCATCACCACCACATCATTTTTCATTTGTTTTCCATGCTGGCATGGGTTGTCATCATAGTCTGAAACTAGGCAATTTGAGAGGACACACACATCTTGCTCAAAAGTTCTATTTTGGGATTGGAAGGATCTTAACAGCCTTTCTTTAAAAACCAATCACTTAGAAGAGTGTATCGGGTGCAGTACACTTGGTTTTATTCATTTCATTTTATATATTACATTTTATGAACAATAGTACTGTTGGTATATTTATATAAAACCCTTCTGTGTAAGAATCTTTGTTAAGTTAGTTATATCAGTTGTTAGCTGTTGAGACACTGCATCCTTTAAAACTCCCATTCTTCCTGAGATTCGCCAACATTATACCTGATATCCCCCTCCATACACACGCACACATGTATTTCATGACTCGTACACTGTTCATTATTCTATGTACTATACATTACTATTCATTATTCTATGTACTACACATGCACCTTTGATGAGTTGTAGTGCACCTGAGCACTGTACACAATAATTTCATTATTATTATTATTAAATCTCTCCAATTTTTTCATCTTTTCTTCTTCTTCACTCACTTATTACTGGGAAGATCATGAGAGCAGAGTCCTCAAGCACACATTTCAGGTCTATTTTG
>OZ024744.1:50707491-50732491 GCA_964016885.1 Eledone cirrhosa | reverse complement strand
ATCCGACAGATGCGTGCATTTTTATTGGCAGCATGGCCCTCCCAAAGTATAATATCCTTTTCAACACAAGTTTTCAGATAAGCAATCTTATAAAACAAATTCAAAAACGAAGTGTGTGTGTGTATATATATATATATATATATATAAAGGATGCATACATACACGTATGTATAAACAGACACAAGCTAATAGATACATATGCATTCATTGATAAAATTCAATATGTGTGCGTCTGTGTGTGTATTTTCTTTATACTTTGCTTTCAGTCATTTCACACTGCCTCTACAAGATAATTTAGTCAATCATATAGAACCCGGAACGATTTCTCAGAGCGGTACTTATTTCATCGATATATTTTTCGTGAGCCACTATTAGACTAACCACAAAGAAACAGAAGACGTAGATGCACAGGTATTATGTATATATCTTCTACTTCTGATATATATATATATATATATATATGTATGAATGAAGTAATTCCGTCGGAAAGGTCCAGGAAAAAAGAGTGCTCTATGTAGGTTACAGAGCTTAATAGTTATGTAATAAACAACATAAGGCAATTAATTCATTTACCAGTGGTTTCTTAAAAGCAAACAAATTTAGCTTTCAATCATCAGAATGAAAAAATCCTGGTGTATTTATTGACATTGGATTTTAAAAACAAAAATATAATCTATATGAAAGTGAGGCTGGAAAAGAAAGAAGGAAAGGAAAAATAAACACACATGCACACACACACACACACACACACACACATATACATACACATATATACACTCACACATACACACACACATATGTATATATATATATACATACATACACATATCAACATATACATACATACACATACACAAACACGCACATGCATATATATACATACATACACACAATCATACATATATACACACGTACATACACACACATTTGATCAATGAAAATAAGCATTAAATCACTGTATATAATTATGCATATACATACACACACATATATATATATATATATATATATATATATATACACACACACACAACCATAGAAATACACACACATATACATACACATACGTATATATATATACACATATAGGAAAAAGTATGACCCCACGGCAGAGCTCAAGCCGTTTCTGAGGCTATTATATTATTGCTCCAGGGATATGTTGAGTGCTCTAAATCAGTTATAAACATTTATACCCTTTTCTAATTATTTATTTATTTATTATTTGTCGTATTCCTAACTTTTTATTTTTATATATAATATTTATGTATTTTCTTATATATATGTATATATATGTGTGTGTGTGTATGTGTATATATATGTGTGTGTATGTATATGTATGTATATATATATATTTAAGAGTTAAACAAGGTTCATATGAATACATCTAAGAATGAGTTTTACACACATATATATGTGTGTATATGTATTTGTATGTATGTATATGCATATATATATATATGTGTATATATATATATACATGTATATGTGTATGTGTATGTGTGTATGTATGTGTGTGTGTATGTATTTATTTTTACGTATGTATGTGCAATTGTGTGTATTGCTTACCACGTGTTTTTGTTCATTTATTTGTTGCCTGTATCGCTGTCAACTTTATAATAATTTTTCTTTATTGTTATTCTTATGTGACGGTATTTTTATTATTATATTTTTCTTATAATTATTTGTGTGTGTGCGTATGTAGGTGTGTGTACATATATCTATATTTATGCATGCGTATGTATGCGTGTATATATGTGTGTATGTATGTGTGTGTATGTACGTGTGTATATATGTATGATTGTGTGTGTGTATGTATATATATATATATGCATGTGTGTGTTTGTGTATTTGTGTGTATGTGTATGTATGGATAAGTTGATATATATGTATGTATGTGTATATGTATGTGTATGTATATATATATACATATATATGTGTGTGTGTATATATATGTGTGTGCATGTGTGTTTATTTTTCCTTTCCTTCTTCCTTTTCCAGCCTCACTTTCATATAGATTATATTTTTGTTTTTAAAATCCAATGTCAATAAATACACCAGGATTTTTTCATTCTGATGATTGAAAGCTAAATTTGTTTGCTTTTAAGAAACCACTGGTAAATGAAATAATTGCCTTATGGTGTTTATTACATAACTATATATATATATATATATATATAAAACGAAGTAATTGTGGTAAGGAACCAGATGGACCATAACGCACCAAAGTACTCAATACTTAGTGTAGTAGAGTGGGTAATAGGAACAAGTATGACCCCGACGGCAGAGCTCAAACCGTTTCGACGGCTATTTCTGGACTCAGAAATAGCCGTCGAAACAGCTTGAGCTCTGCCGTAGGGGTCATACTTGTTCCTATATATATATATATATATATTTATATACATATACACACACACACATATATACATAGGTGTATATATATATATATAGGTATATATATATATATATATATATATATATATATATATATATATATATATATCAGTATACACTGAGGATGAAGGACTTAGAGCTGGTCGGTATGGGAGCCTCACAAAAGTCAGCTTGAAATTAACACAGAGGAGACTGAGGATAGCTGGACATGCTCACCGACATCCAGAGTTGACATTGCACTCAGTGCTCCTGTGGGAGCTCCTACACCGACACATTAGAAGAGGGAGACCGAGGTTGACATATATTGATTCCCTAAGGGCAGACACTGGTTTCTGGGAGACGCAGGACATGGCAGCGATGATGAAGGACAGAGACCGCTGGATCTCGGGAATGTTACCCGCCTTAGATATAGCTATATATATAAACATATAGGAAAACATATTTAAAGATATATATTTTTTCTTTATTAGAAATTCTCTAACTAGTGTTACATATCCAACACTACACACAAATCAATGATGTAATTAGAGTGAAGCACGCAACGCCAAATGTAACCTTCCAGTTCGTATGTGAAGGACTATACTTACAATGAAATGGGAAAGCTACGTATTTATGTCATTTTATTATCTAAATCATTGTAATACGCATTTCTCTGGTACTAATAATTAGATATGTTGCAATCACTCTAACAAGACTTCCCCAGAAAGAACCTTATATATATATATATTATATATATATATACATATGTATATAAATATACATATATATATATATATATATACAAATACACATACGTGTATATGTGTATTTGTATATAGGTGTATATATATATATATTATAATAATTGTTTCTACTTTTGGCACAAGGCCAGCAATTATCCAGTACATTACTGGTACTTTATTTTATCGACCCCGTAAGGATGAAAGGCAAAGTTAACCTCGGCAGAATTTTAACTCAGAACGTAACTATGCTAAAGCATTGCGTCCAACCCTCTACCGATACTGCCAATTCAAACGAAAGATATATACTTTAGATCATCTCTATTTTATTATATATATTTCGAAGATGCAAGGCTTATGTATAACATAATCCAAAACGTTCTCGTCAGATAAAATGCATAGGAGATGTAGGTTTCTTTTGATATACCGGCGGTTAATCGAACTGGACAGATCGGTAACAACCAAGCATATATATATATATATATATATATATATATATATATATATATATATATATATATATATATATATATATATATATAAAAGGTAAACAGAAATAACCAATCGGTACAGTATATGGAAGGGATATATTAGGTTAACGCTTGTTATAGCAGGAAGAGGGTCCTAACGTTTCGGACGCTAGTCCTTCATCAGAAGAAAGAATGAAAAATAAGATAGATTTAGGGGACAGGCGGGTTGGAATTGGAAAAAATGTCTTTCGATAAAATATGTACATATAATATATAATATAGATAGATAGATATAAATATATATATATACACACACACATACATACACACATTTTATCCGACTCTCTAAGCTACATTTACAGCTATTTTCGAGAATGTCCATATTTCTAAGCGCGCGCGCGCACATGTATAATAGACAAGCCTTGCAAGCCTCAATAATGCAGTCATAAAATCGGTTAAAGATTGAGTGACGGTAGGTTGAGTGAAGGATGGGAAGAAAGAAAAACAAGAATCACAGTTAATGTTATATTGGAATATTTATTAGTCCCAATATATTTCGAGGACTTTTCCATGTCGTTGTGTGGGGCTCTTGTAGAGATTAGAACTAATTTAGTTTATTTAGAACCCCACTATTTTGGCGGGTAAAAGAGTAAAAGAGTATATATATATACTCTTTTATATATATATATGTTCGTACTGCCTCTCTGTTTTGTTCCCGTTCCATTTTTCACTATATATATATATATATATATATATATATATATATATATATATATACATATACATAGAGAGAGAGATATGTATACATATATATATGCGAAAAGTAAACAGAAACAACAGAGCAAACGATACAGTGGAATGAAGAAATACATTAATTTAACGCTTGATGTTGTAGGAAAAGACTACGTTTTTGGACACCATTTTTAAAATTTTTTATCAGAAGATAGAATGAAAAATAAAGTCTGAGAAGAGGAAGGAGAGTTGGACACTTAAGGAAATGATGTGTGCTGCCAGTATGAGAAGTTTCATCGATCTCATACTTTTGCAGAACCTTCTACAGCATATTTCGTGGAACTCGGTCATATGCCTTTACGAGGTCTATGCAATAAGCATACACCCCTTGAAAATACTCCCACTATTTCTCAAATACCTGCTGCACTGTGAATATTTGGTCGCCTATGCTGCCTACTGAGCGGAAACCACAATGTTCGTAAGTTAGCTTGTACTCGACAATATCTCTACATCTCTTTACCAGACACTTTGCGTAGACTTTACCGGGGAGGCTTAACAAGGAGATACTTCAATAATTAAAGCAATCTCCCGTCTTCCTTTTTGAAAATGGAGTTTATCACTTCCGAGTCAGTCAGTCTCTATTTAAGTCTTTGTGTATCTCGGGCCGAATCCATTCTTCTTGTCACGTCTGAGTTCTTTAAACCTCAGCATCCACGAGTTTAGTCATTACTCCCAGATGCACCTCATGTACATCAGGAGATGCTGTTGTGACCGGGCTTAAGAGATCAGCAAAGTATTTTCTCCACCCCGAGAAGATGCACCTCTCTGAGAAGAAGAGAACCCCAGACACGTCCTGACAACAGGTGTGGAGGAGGAGATCTTATTATGAAGACGGCGGATGGTCTGCCAGAAGACTTTATTTGCTGATCTGAAGTCAGAAACGAGGGTTCCTCCTGCCACCCGGCGCTACATCAAACCACTTTCGCCCCCAGCATTTAACAGCTGAAGCAAAACTACCGTTTCAACGTCCTCAGTTTGTTCAAAGCGTTCTCTGAATTTGAATGCAATAGTATCCACAAACCTGTTTCTTATCTACCTGTGATTCCCACTATATCCTGTAGGTCGAACTAGACATGCCAGTTTTGTGGGCTTTCCTGGCTTTAGGTAGTCTCAGCTTGTAGATAACAAAGATGGTAATCAGTTGACAGCTCAGCCCTTCTCTAAACATGAACATCCAGCAGAGAATCGAAGCAAAATAAATTATTGATCTCTGTCCCCGACTTTCCTTATACCATGTGTATTTATGGACGTCTCTGTGCTGGAAGGTGTTCATAATAGTGTACCCATTACTAGGGATCAAGGCTATGGTCAAGATGCTAAGCAGTGGGATCGAACCTAATAATTGCGAAATTAATCTCTTAACTAATCGGCTGTGCTGCGTGCACACATAAACAATAAAACATAAAGAGAGACAGACAGAGAGATAAACAGATACAAGAGAAGGTGTGCTAAACGTACCCACCACCTTCGTTTAGCGCGACAAGAAAGTAAATGAATTGTCGGGTGATTTAAAAAAACTATCAACAGGAAATTGTACTGTCAACACTTCCAGCTGTTTGGTGTGTGAGTATGTGTGTTTGTGTAGTTTGGTGTGTGAAGTTTATTATGTGTTTATGGGGTGTGTATATATATATATACCAAACTTACACAAGTGTGTGCGTGTGCGCGTGTGTGTGTAATGCTGTTCTACAAAAGTACTAGGCTTAAACAAAAAAGTACTGAGGTCGATATGATTTAGCAAATGAAAGGGGTGTTCCAGCATGGCCGCAATCTACTAACTGAAGACAGTAAGAGAACATATGTGTGTTTATCCAGGTATATAAGTCACGAGAGAAAAAGTCTCGTAGTTATATACTATTAAAAAAAATTGAAATTTATATCAATAAAGAAAGAAGAAAACACTTAAAATCAAGTTTAAGCTGTTTTTTTTTCATCCCTCAACGAGAAGTGCGACTTATTTCCCGTGAGTTCTGAACTGCTAGTTTATATCTGTTTATCATCACAATCATTTAACGTCCGCTTTTCCTGTTCGTAAGAGTTGGGGGAGTTTTTCACAGACCAAGTTAATTGGAGATACTGACCTGTCGGAGCGGCATCTTGCACTTTAAATTATAGCAGCAGCAGCACCAGGAGGGTTGCCACGTGTCTTTGACACATCTAAAGAGTCCTTAACTGTTGACAGTTTTTCTATGACTGGATGCACTTCCTATCGCCAACCACTTTACCGCGTGTAGTGGGCGCGTTTAGATCGCCAACACTAAAGAGGCTGTCAGGCCATTGACACAACTGAAGACTCCTATAGACCCTTTTTGGCATGTGTGTATACAGACACACATCATCATCATCCTTTTACGCCCGCTTTTCCCTGCTTGCAAGGGTGGGACGGGAACTGATTCTGGCTTGATTTCTACAACTGGATGCCCTTCCTAACACCAACCTCATTTACAGTGAGTGCTGGGTTCTTTTTTGCCGTGGCACCTCCACAACCACTTTGCAGTGGAATGATAGGAACCCCAGTCCCTATCATATCATTTCTACAGCTGAGTAAACTGGAGCAATGTGAAATAAAGTGTCTTGCTCAAGGAAACAACACATCACCCGGTCTGAGAATTGAACTCACAACCTTTCGATTACAAGGCCAATGCTCTAACCACTAAGCCATGTGCCTCCATATAAATATATCATACTTATATTATAAACTCAGAGTAGAAAAATAGAGTATCCAAACGTATGGCTATATAAATATATATGCATGAGCGTGTGTGTGTAATTTATTTCGACGAGTGTCTCTCTATCGGTTTATAATCGTTGAGTATATGTGGTCGGAGAGTATTTCTTGTAATTGTCCAGATTCTGTGCGTGAGAAGTGCCTGTTACATAATGGGGACGTACCAGTAACTAATGTAGGTTTAGTTATTGTTATACTGGGAGTGTGTTGGATATTGTTTTGAAGGAAGTGGTTGGTTTTAATTTATGTGTGTTATGTATGTGGTGGGTCTGGTTAAGTGTAAATTTAAGGATTATATTTTCCTGAGTCTTCGGACAGTGTTGGTTTGATGTCGATTTGTTTGCCTTTATGTTAAGGATATCAATAAATCATAATTATACTATTAACCTCGGAAGGATGAAAAGCAAAGTTGACATTGGCTTGATTTGAACTCAGAACACAAAGAGTCGGAATAAATACCGCAAAGCATTTTCTTTGACACTAATTATTTTGTACATGCACCACTTTGATAATTATAATAAGAATGTTTTCTAATTTTGGTGCAAGGCCAACAATTTTTGGGGTGGGTGGGTGCATTTGGGGCTTAAGGAGCGAAAGTTGCTTAATTCAATAGTACTTCACTGATTTTATCGACATGAAAGGAAAAGTTGAGTTCGGCGTGATTTGAACTTGGAAAGTAAAAACTTATAATGACGACAAGCCGGTGATTAGAACTTAGTAACGATTCACATAAAATTCTAATGGAAAGTTTTTAGATAAATATATAAACTTTAACCATTTCGTTATCCTATTTCAATTGAAAGGCTGCTTATCAGATTGAAGTCATTTTGAAAATAATCAAGAATTTAGAGCGATTTAGTAATATAACTGACTTTCTCGTTATTAAGTTGGTGCTTGGAATACAACCTAACAATAGTTATGATGGAAGGTCATTAGATAAATATAAACGTCATAATAATTTTAAGGAGTATTAGATACATTTCTCCTGTCATGGCTTACCACCCCTACAAAGACATTCGAGTTGATTAAATAAATAATAAGGCGCAAAAGACAGCCGGAGAACATGGTGAGTGTGGTGTGTGTCAACATAACCGGTTGAGTGGGTGTTAGAGGTCTTGGACTGATAAGGTGATGTATGACTTTTGAAGTGAGCCTCTGTTCAAAGCTGTGTTCATTTAAAATACATATAACACACAGTGCGCGCGTGCGTGTGTGTGTGTGTGTGTGTGTGTGTGCGTGCGTGCGTGCGTGTGCGTGTGTGCGTGTGTGTGCGCGCGTGCGTGTGCGTGACATGTATGTACACATACCTATAACACAGTCACATGTGCAAGGCCAACAATGATAATGAACAGTGAAACAAACAAAGAACTAATACAACAAGTGCTATTTGGTTCACGCTTGTACAAGGTGATAAAAAAAGAAAAGAAAATGGCCCAGCACACGTTTCGTGTCAGTGTATAATCATTGTCTAACCGATCAACCTTAGATTTCAGGACATGGCAGATACATCGTCTGAGAAGATGACAAGACCCCATGGGAGCTCCAGCACCGGATTTTATGTGGTAAGTACTATTATAAATGTGGCTCGTACAAGCAGGTCCAAGATCAATTACATACATTTTTTTTGGAACGAAAAAACTCCCTTCAAAGCTAATATACAACACTGGGTGAAGAAGTTCGAGATCTATACGACAGTGGAGAACCCCACTACAATGTTTGATGACCGTTCTACCAACTCTGGACGACCCCAGAAGCTACCGCTGGAAGTTATTGATATTCTGAGAGTCTGTTGAACAGAGCCCAAACGATCGCTGCGCAGAAGCTAATCCTTGGGTCTCTCCACAGAAACTTGCAGAAGGGTTGTCAAAGAGGATCTTAAGAAATATCCCTAGAGAATACAGAATAAACAAAAGCTTACTGTAGCTGATAAGACCAAGTGAAAGGTTATGGTTTAAAAAATACTAGACGAGATGGAAAACAACCCACATTTTCTGAATTTTCTGTGGACCTCTGGTGAAGCCCACTTTTACTTTGAGTGGAAGTTTAACTCTAAGAACAATGTGTCGGGAGGGGGGCAGAGAAACCCACTGAGGTGGCTGTGAAACCTCTCCACTAGGTTAAATGTACCGTCTGGGCTGCCATTTCTGAGAGAAATTTGAGTAGCCCATTTTTCTTCTAAGTAAATGGTGTAACTGCTACAGTCACAAGGGAACGCTGTGTGGAAGTCATGGAAAACTTCAAAAAGGAGCTACAGACCATATACCTATCTCTATTGAATAAGTTCTGGTTCTAGCAAGCCCTCACACTTCTAATAAGACACGAGAATAGCTGAAAAATAATTTTGGAAATCCTGTGATCAGTTTGAAGACTGATTTGGAGTGGACCCTACAAAACCCCGATTGAAGCCCCCCAGATTTCTTTCTTTGGGGTTATCTAAGGGTATAAGTCAACAAACCCAGGACAATCTCTGAACTAAAGGAAAACATCAAGGAGATCATATGTTAAACTTCACCATGCCCCTCAAATTATACATGGATTCAAACGGGGTTCACTTGAAACATGTACTGTAACTCTGGATAGAAGCATCAGAAGTTAGTGAATGTTTAAACTAAATATATTCGGAGTTTTATCAGTTTTCGTAAAGAAATGAATAATGTAGACAAAAATTAAAATGGGGCCAGTTTTTTAGTCTTTAGAAAAGAAAAGAAAAGAAAAGAAAAGAAAAGAAAAGAAAAGAAAAGAAAAGAAAAGAAAAGAAAAGAAAAGAAAAGAAAAGAAAAGAAAAGAAAAGAAAAAAGAGAAATGTTTTCACATACCCATATTTTTTTAACGTTTATCTGTTTCAGTCGTAGACTAACTGTGCTGGCGCACCACCTTGATTTAGTGGATCATATTGACCTTGATCCGATATTTATATATATATATTAATTATGGCATCTCACCCTTAACGGGATCTTAGTTTCAGAAGATCCTGTTAAGAGTGAAAGCAGCGATTCTTTGCTTAAACTTTAATCTGTTATTTTAATAAATATTTGCTCTAGGGTTCTTATATATTTGATATATATTTATCCTTATCGAGCCCTCTTTGGATTTAAGTCTTCACGTTTATTATTATTAATATATATATATCGCGTATGAGGTGGTTGTTTACACCATGCTTTCGCTAAGTTAAGTTTTTCAGGTGCCTATGCAATGGCAACCAGACACCCTCGTGTGTGTGTGTGTGTGTGTGTGTGTGTGTGTGTGTGTGTGTGTGTGTGTGTGTGTGTGTGTGTGTCTCTCTCTCTCTTTGTGTGTGTGTGTCTTTGTTTCGCTGGCCTGAACCATCAATTAGGGTGACAGCAAGGCGCTCTCTTTTGATTGAAATACATCCCATGACTCCATGTATTCCAAGGTGGACCAGTCCACTCCCTCTACACCTTCCCCATCATCTAATACCAAGTCATGTGGTTCATTTTCTTTAGTCTTCACTATTATTATCTATGTATCTATTATTACCATTATCATCATTACCACCTCCACAACCATAACTACTAACATCACCGCTACCACCATCATCATTACCACCAGTATTAGTGTTGTTGGTGGTGGTCGGATGATAATGGTGATAGTGGTGGTGGTAGTGGTGATGATGATGTTAGATATGATGAAAATGATAATGAACCACATGACTTTGGGTGTGAAGGGGTGGTTCAGGACTAGTCCAGATTAGAGTATATGGAGTTATGCGATGGTGTGTGTATGTTTCACTGACCTGGACCATCAATTAGAGACAACGTGGTGGTGGTTGTCGTGATAGACCACCCAGAGTTGGCTAGACAGACAGACGAGGGGGTAGGGAGGAAGAGGGATGTGCGGTGAAATTACCTGTCAGGTAAAGGAAGGGTTAAACACAACCTGTACTTGTTTAATCATACCTTAACATCCTCAAACATACTCACTCAATTTGTATCATTCCTTATTATTGTTATTGTTAACTCTTAACATCCTGTACCACATGAAACCACATTAGCAAGACATTCGTGAAAAAGACAAAACAGTTTGATGACTGCATCATATTAAATATTAAAGTTTTTACTATAATCACTAGTAAATATACTACAAACGACATGAAACCACATTAACACTACAGACTGCGTCACATTAAATACTGATTGGATTGGCAGTATCAGCAGAGGGTCGAACGCCAAGATTTGCAACATAGAGTTACGGCCCTTTACGGTTTGAGTTCAAATGTCGCAGAGGTTAACTACCTTTCATCCTTACGGGGTCGATAAAATAAAGTACCAGTAATATACTGGAATTAATTGCTGGCCTTGTGCCAAAAAGGGAAACAATTAAATACTAAAGTCTTTAGTCCAGTTTACTGGGGGAATGTTCATAACGATTTGTCCACTGCTAAAGACATTTGAATTCAAGGGCCAGAACCGTCATACATCGTGTGGCCTTGAACATTCTTGAAAAGAGTCAACATGTCTGTGTAATACTACAACAGTTTCATTCTAATACAAAATAAATTATAATCTCTTATTCAAAAGGATAGATTGTCAAACACTGTGTAAAGCTGAATCTCTCTGAGAATTACTCTAAAGACATGCACGTATCTGTGGAATGCTCAGTCACTTACACTATAAATTAAAGAGTTCAGCCTTGCCCTACACTTTGAGATGCTAAATCTTCCTGAGAATTACATTAAGGGTATACAAGTCTGTGGAGTACTCAACTACTTACACGTTAATTTCACGGGCTAACTTTTCCCAATTGTCAAATAACTCGCCGCCGCCAGAGAGAGAGAGAGCCAGACAAGCGTGTACATATGTGTGTGTATATCAGTGAGGGTGATATATATATGAGAGATAGAGAGAGAGAGAAAGAGAGAGAGAACGAGCAAGCCCCAGTGGGATGAAAATATGAAAAGGCTCTTGTCCTTAGCAGCCCACTTAGAAACAAGTCAAGCATGTCAACACAGAAATAAATAGAGCCACGTTGCTGTGCTACCCATTGTTGGTCACTGTTTTTTTTTATTAAGTGTTTAACAGCTAAGGTACCAGACCACCTGGAACCATCCTGCTTTAAAATCTTTATATTTATCCTAAAACTTTCCATCATAATTTTATCTAAGAACCATTGTTAAGTTATGTTTCAAACTTAATGAGGTGCATTTTATAGTTGCATTACTCTCCAAGTTCTTAATTTCTTAATTTCAAGATGATTTGATAACCATTGATAGTGTCTTTCATTGTAATGAAAGGGTTACGTTTATATTTATCTAAAAACTTCCATCATAATTTTATGTAAGAACGTTTTAAAGTTACACCAACTTAATGGGGAAATTAGTTATATTACTAAATCCCTCCAAATATTTGATTATTTTCAAATAATTTTGAAAATAATCCAGAATTTGGAAGGATTAATAATATCAATAATATAACTTGCTCATTAAGTTGGGGTTTGAAACATAACAGAGTTCACACACACACACACACACAACCACCACTACCATCCATTAACATCTATCCTCCACGCTAGCATGGGTTAGACGGATGTTCCAATTAGAGGCGTGTGTCCTTCATATAGAAGAGTTCCTGGCTGGTTTTCTACGGCTGGATGCCCTTCCTAACGCCAACCACATTTACAGTGTCTGCTGGGTACTTTTTGTCGTGACACCTACACGATATATATATATATATATATATATATATATATATATATATATATATATGAGAGAGAGAGAGAGAATGAGGTAACAACCCGAAACCACCTGAGCTCGCAGTTGATCCTCTATTTCACTTATAAATATATATATATATAATATATATATATATATATAGATAGAGAGGTGGGGAAATAAGGAGGTAACTAGCCGAAATTACCTGAGCTCGCGGTTGCTCCTCTACCCCACTATGTGAGTGTGTTTGTATGCGGTAACTTTGACGAAAACAGATAATTGTGCGTCTCCACACAATTAACACAACGAACATTGAAACACATTTGGAATGTTCTTCTTTTGAAATGTCTTTCATCTCCACCATTGCAGTGCTTATGATGTCCTCTCAGCTTTCAAAACAGGAGCTTTTTAGTGGCATCTTCATTTCTGCATTTCTGGGGTATCAATTATGCTTGGAGAGTAAGGAACCTGGCGAATTAGTAAAATGCCTGTCTTTACTAAAGATTTTTTTTTTTAAAAACAACCTTGGATAAGCTAGAACGAATGAGCCGGGGCGTTATCATGATGTACTTGTCAGTTTTGCAATGGCCACAGATCCGGTATCTTGCACCAAACTGCATCACGAATCAGCATCCCCTTGATTTTACTTCCCACTTGACGTAATGGGGGGGGGGGGGGGGCGCGTTGGGAGCTTCCACTGTGGTGGCTGAGCTTTGGTTTCTTGGTTGTACCCATACATCCTGTCTCCAGTTATCACGATATTCAGAAACTCAGAATCCTTTTTGGCAGTATCGGGAGAAATGAAAATGCGACAAGTGTTATAGCCATGTCTATCATTTCACATGCTAGCAGCCTGACAGCGGCTGACGCAAACACAAATGCTCACACTTCTGTTTCCCTAACGCCATTACTTTTCACGGGGGTGGGGTAGGGTGGGTGGGGGTGGGGTGGGGTAGGGTGGGTGGGGGTGGGGTGAAGTCAATACTATGTGACTTCGTACGCCTTTCTCAAGCATATTGCTATTAAAGAAAAGAAGTTGGATATAGTTCATTAATTGGTATTTATTAACTTCTCTTTAATGTTCGTGCGTCTTTTACAATGCAGTGGAAAAATACGCAGTGATAATTTATTTTCTCCGACTATAACGAGTACGTGAGACACACACACGCAAGAGGAGATAGGGGGTGAGGCACACAAATGAGGAGAGAGAGAGAGAGGGGGAGGCGTTTAAGGATTAACCCATTCGTTATATTTCTAATGAAAGGCTGCCTATGGTTTTCAAATCCTTTTGGAATAACCAACATTTTGAAGTGATTTAGTCATAACGTTTTCCTTGTTTATCTAGTGTTTGGAAGATATGGAATGTTTTTAGATAAATATAAACACTTTAACTCTTTCGTTACCATATTTCTAATGAAAGACACTGCCTATGGTTTTCAAATCCTTTTGAAAATAATTAGGAATTCGGAGATTTAGTAACAATAATAGAATTGACTTTCTCATTATCAGAATTATGTTAGGAACATAACTTAGCAAAGGTCTTACATAAAAATATGATGGAAAGTTTTTACATAAATGCAAACACTTTAAAACTGTTTTTTTATCAATGAAGAGGAGGTGGTATTGAAAGAGTTAAATAGATATAGTTTAAGTATGAACTGTTTAACACATCTTCAATGGAAGATTTCGGCATTTAGCAGTCATTAGATACAAGTGTCAAAAAGATTTTTCATCAGTATATAATATATATATACATCTCTGTGTGTATTGGAACTCCCGTTGGTTCCAGCGTCACACACACGTTTTGTGTGTGTATAAATATAAATACACATACGGCCGACCATAACTAACGCTAGGTGTCAATTGAAAAGATAGTATCTTTGAAAAACGCTTACCACCCCACCGACCAAAGATGGCCGCCATGATAAATGTCCGTCCCCAAAGATGATAATATATTTGATTTGACATTCGATACTTCGTCTGCCTGTGTGTGTGGGTTTGTTTTTCAGCAAACGGCCACCAAAGAGTATTATATTCGATAGATTTTTTTTTATATCTATCTATTTATTTAATCTTTTATACATTGAATTTAAACATCCGTCCGTGTAGAGGTGGTAAAATACACAGGCAGACAGATAGATAGGTAGAGGGATTGATAGATAGATGGACAGATACATAGATAGATAGACAGATTGATAGGTAGTTAGTTAAATAGGTGTGGTGTCGTTTAACATTTTCAACACCAACAGGAGCACTAATTCAGTCATTGTAACATTCTTGGTTTATTTATTTATTTAATCAATTTAACGTCAGTCAGTGCAGAGCTGGTAGATCACGACAAACTGGAAAATCTATATAATACCCTTTAAAATTAACTCTTTCGTTACTCTGTATGAATAACGAAAGACTGCCTGTTGTTTTTCAAATAAGTTTGAAAATAGCCAAGAATTTAGAGAGTTTTATTAATATAACTATCTTTGTTATCATCAAGCTGGTGTTAAGAATATAGCTTAAGGTTCTTACATAAAATTCTGATGGAAGGTTTTGTAGATAATTAAACACTTTAAACCTTTCGTTACCATATTTCTAATGAAAGGCATTGACTAATTTTTTAAATAATCAATAATTTGGAAAGTTTTATTAATATAAACAACTTTCTCATTGTCAGTTGGGTTTTGGAACATAAGGTTCTTACATAAAATTATGATGGAAAGTTTTTATATAATTATAAACACCTTTCATTACCATATTTCTAATAAAAGACTATTCTTGATTTCCAAATACTTTTGAAAATAATCAGGAATTTGGAGGGATTTGGTAATATAACTTTCTCATTATTAAAGATAACAGACGCACTTTAGAATTAACCGGATGTTCACACTATAAGTTACATTTCCCAAAGCGATTTTTTTTTCTTATACGCCAATGTATCTAATATTTAAAAAAATTACGATGATGAATAAATGTTTGTTACCTTACATTGAAAAGTGACTTTATTCACACGATAGTGAAAAGGGTCTTACCTGGAAAATACAAAATAAAAAATACAAGCAATTAAATGTCTTTATTGTTGAACAGAAGTATACAATAGAAAGTGTAAAAAAAAAAAAAAAAAAGACTTATTTTTAATGTGATGTAGTTTATGATGTTGTTCTGTACTTTTAATGTTTTGCTAATTTGGTTTGTTAATTCTAGTGTTTATAGTATCTAAGGGACAGATTGTTGTGAACATTTGCAATATTAGACTAAATAGATGTAACGCGGTTATATGTGGTTTGTTAAAAAGCCAGCCTTGTCACACACCGTGCCATGCTGAATCTCTTCGAAAACGATGGAGGCCTATCGAGACACAAACATACGTGCATATGTACTACATACAAAACTTTACTCTAATATTATAAATAATTGTTTCTACTTTTGGCACAAGGCCAGCAATTATCCAGTGTATTACTGGTACTTTATTTTATGGACCCCGTAAGGATGAAAGGCAAAGTTAACCTCGGCGGGATTTGAACTCAGACCATAAAGGGCCGTAATTCTTTGCTGCAAAAGCATGGCATCCGACCTTCTACCGATACTGCCAATCCACCAAATAATATTCAGTATTTGTAATTCTATTTGTCAGGCAACGAGCAAGAGAATACTAAGACGAGAAGTCAACAGGAAAACGCCAAACATGTGTTTGAACTTGACTTCCGGGCATTCTATAATGATTTCTGATTTAGGCACACTGCCAACAATATTGGAAGGAGGGGAAAATCGATTAAATCAACATTGCTAGTTAATAATATAAATAATATACAGTTTTTGTGAAAAGGTAGTGTTAGTGACAAAAAAAAAAAAATCCTACTCAATATATCCCACAAGGCAGTTTGCGTTAGAAAGGCCACCCATCCATAGAAAACATACCAAATGTGGAAGAAAACGAGTAAGAATGGTTGCTCCGAGCCATCTGGTCTCGGGAGGCAAACAACCCGTCCAACCCATGTCAGCGTGTAAAGGGGTCGTAAAATGATGATGATGATGATTATGATGAGTGAGGACTTACCAATCCAGCAGGCAGTAGGGCAAGACACAAGAATGAAAAAGACAGAGACAGACAAAGACCATTGTGATAAGCAATGAACAACCTAAACGTCAGTCACCAACCCGCATGAAAATATTCCTGCAATGATTTTATGACTGACATATCACGGAAGAAGGTGAAAATGGAGATACATGGATATTATCAAGGGAGGAAAAGAGAGGGGGAGATATATAGTATAAATATAAATATATACATATATTTATACATACATATACACACACACTCATATATATATATATATATATAAATACATATGTATATGAGAGAATGTGAGAGAGAGAGGCGGAGGTAATGAGAATAGACACTTATTTTTATCTAAAGGAGTGATGGCTCTCCAATAGAACGGAGCAATTCTTGTGAAATATATTAGACATCTTTCACACCATATACAAACAATATGGCAAGCGTCCATTCTTCTTCAAACTGACTCACAGGAAATATAACCCTTTCATATTATTTCTTTGTCGGAGTAGGTCGAGCTTCTGGATATTCGACGACAATGAATTGGCATCTTAAACTGCACTGGGTATAGTGGGAGAGGAGGGATATATCAACCTTGTTATTACACTATTTCTAATAAAAGACACTCCCTATTATTAAGCTGGTGTTTGGAACATAACATTACTATTATGGAATTCAAGGAAGAGGGGAAGAAGAGATGAAGAAAAATTTGGATGAAAGATGGAAAGAAATATTGTTTAAATAGTTCTAGGGAAGTTTTAACTCTTTTATTACCAATATATCTCATGAAATAGACTGCCAAAAGAGTTTGTTAACATTGCATTGCCTATGGTTGGTTTTGAAATATTTCTGAATATAATCAAGAATTTGGAAGGATTTAGTAATATTAGTCATATAACTAACTTCTCATTATTAAGCTGTTGTTTGGAACGTAACTCAAAGGTTCTTACATAAGAATTATGAGAGAAAAGGTTTTTAGATAAAAATAAACAATTCCGCCATTTCGTTACCTTATTTATAACGAAATACACTACGTACGGTTTTCAAATATATTTGAAAATAATCAACAATTTGGAGAGATTAAATAAAATAACTAACCAATATAATATGCATCTATATATCGCCTTCCTAAATACATATTTTTAGTAAGTTATAACTATTTTATTATTAAGATGGTATTTGGACCATATCTTCCATATGATGCTAAGTTTTTTTTTGATAAATATAAACACTTAAAACAAAGTTTTGTATTTAAGAGTCAGGGCGGTTTCAGGTTTGTATCAAAAGGGTTAACTGAAACGAATTACCAACAATTAGTGGACGAGTGGCAATAAATATTTGGGGTAGGGTGAAAGTGAGGGGAGAGAACAGGAATATCTGATGTAATTGGAGCACAAATTATCATCCCACCCCATTGAAACATCAAAAGAAGGGCAGACAAAAATTCTTCTTCCCAAGGCATTTTATATTCATCCACCTTACCTCTCAACACCACCACCCCAGTCATTAAAACTTCTTCTTCGGAGATTGAAAGCCTTTGGCAGTAAAGTAATGTTAAAAGACGCCAACCAGCTAATATCGGACATATTTCTTTCATTTGCCATTTTCACGCCACACTGGCTTTTACGCCATTTCTAAATCTTCTGCTGGTGAACTTACTTGTAAAGGCTCGTGCTTTAGTGGTTAGGGTGTTCAGTTCACGATAATAAAATCATGAGTTCGATTCCCAGCGACACATTGTGTCCTTAAGCAAAACACTTCAGATTTCAAAAAATTTAGTTGCATCTGTAATTCAAAAGTTCTGCCTTGTCAACAGTGTCAAGTTGACTCTGAAAACTACATTAAAAGGTACAGAAACGTACGTGTGTATAGAATACTCAACCAATTGCGCTATAATGCAAAATGGACTGTAGTTGTAATTAAAAGGACCAATTTTATCAGCTTGAGAACTACATTACAAGGACCCACGTCTTTGGAATGCTCAGCCCCTTACAATATAATACATCATGAACGATACATGTAATTACAATACATACATATAATGTAGCAAATATACGAAGATGATAATCCACAAGCGCCCAGAGAGAAACAGTTTTCACAATACAGCAATCTTGTTTTAATGTATTTTATTTATATTTTCATCACCCCCTCGATCATCATCATCATCATCATCAAACGTGTTTTCTCTACTAGCAAGGAGTGGACGGGTCGTCACAGACTAAGTCTGTTTAATCGGGGCCAGTGACATATTAGACTGACCGGCGGCCAGTATTTCGCTTGCATGCGTTCCTACACTTTACAGAATGCACCAGGTGTATTTTTTATGCACCATGTATTTTTTACCACAACTGAAAACAAGAAACCATAGGCAGTGTCTTTCATTAGAAATATGACGATGAAAAAGTTTAGTTCCACTAGTGTAGCAATCCCTACAAAAGTGCTGTGGAGTAAAACAACTGCTTGTTTATATCAAACACATTCAAATCAAATCCATAATTTTTCAAGACCCTACTGTTTAATCCTTTCATGACCAGATTTCTAATGATATATACTGTATTTCATTGAATCATTTTAGAAATACTATTTTATTACTAAGATAACAACTTAGCAAATGGTAATGTTGAACACTTTTAATATAATAGGAACCCTTAAATTGAATGGCTTTGTTTCATAGAAACATAGGAAGTTTTGACGGTGGGTTGATATCAAAAGGTTTAACGAAAAATTTTAAGATTTACTAAAATCATTAATTATATCATAACTATTATAGAAACATAATATATCGTTCTTACATAAAATTACTTTAGGTAGTTTTGTCCGATAGAACCAGTAGTGTTGGGATGGTTGGTATCAAACGAGTTAAAAGGTGTTCTGCTGTAAACAACTACTTCTACAAATTCACAGTTCCTTAAGACTTTAAGACTTTCTTTAAAGTATTGTCTGAATAAGAGACCATCATATTTACTGCCTATATTATTTAACTCTTAACATCCTGTAATGATTTATTAGAAAACATCTAAAGACAGGTTTGTTAATTCAAAGTTTACAGTATTTTTACTGGTGGACCGATTGTTGTGAAAAAATAAATACTCGAATATTTAATGAGATGCAGCTATTGTGCTGTTTTGTACTTTTCAAGAATGTCTTACTAATGTGGTTTATTAATTCAAATGACTATAGTATTTTTACTGGTGAACAAATCATTATATACATATTGGAGTATAGAGTTTACTATTTAATGTGATATGGTCATAGTGTTGATTTGTACTCTTCAACATTATCTTGGTCATGTGGTTTCATGCGGCACAGGATGTGAAAATTTAAGATGGTGGGTTTAATTTGACTAGCTGACCCCTGAGGTCAATGCTACTAGGAGTTTAATTATCATACTATCACTGGCTCAATTCCCAATAGGCAGGAGATGGAATTGAATAGGAGAAATCATTTCAATCCAAAATGGACATGCATGCTATAAGAGAAGGGAAAGGGAAGAGATGAGATGTGTGGTGCTGTGGTGAGAGATTGTTTGACATTATATCGGATTGGCAGTATTGGTAGAGGGTCGGACGACATGCTTTGCAACATAGAGTTATGCCCTTTACAATCCGAGTCCAAATCCCGCCGAGGTTAACTTTGCCTTTCATCCTTACGGAGTCGATAAAATAAAGTACCAGTAATGCACTGATATAATGCTGGCCTTGTGCCAAAAGTAGAAACAATTATATGTAGAAGGGAGGAGGAGAAAAAGACTTAACCCTTTCATTAACCATATTTTTTATGAAAGACACTGCCTATGGTTTTTAACTAATTTTGAAAATAGTCAAGAATTTGGAGGATTTAGTAATACAAGCTGGTGTTTGGAACATAACAGTTCTTAAAACTATAATTGTTTCTACTTTTGACACAAGGCCAGCACTTATCCCAGTATATTACTGGTACTTTATTTTATCGACCCCGTAAGGATGAAAGGCAAAGTTAACCGTGGCGGGATTTGAACTCAGACCATATAGGGCCGTAACTCTTTGCTGCAAAGCATGGCGTCCGACTCTCTACCGATACTGGCAATCCACCTAAAACTATAATTGAAGGTTTTTCGATAAATATAAACACTTTAACCCTTTCATTACCATATTTCTAATGAAACACCATGATTTTAAAATCATTTTGAATATTACCAAGAATTTGTAGATATTTAGTAATATAACTTTCTCTTTATTAAGCTGGTGTTTAGAACATAAGTTAACAAATGTTCTTACAGAGAATTATGATAGAAATTTTAAAGATAATATAAACACTAACCCTTTCATTACCATATTTCTAATGAAATATACTACCTTATGGTTTTCAAATAATTTTGAAAATAACCAAGAATTTGGAGTAACGTTCTCACTATTAAGCTGGTGTTCGGAACATAACTTAACAAAGGTGCTTACATATAATTGTGATAGAAACGTTTTAGATAATTATAAATACTTTAAACTTTTCTTTACCATAATCTTAATCAATGACACTTTCTATAGTTTTCAAATAATATTGCAAATAATAAAGAATTTGGAGGGATTTAATAATTGTTTCTACTTTAGGCACAAGGCTAGCAATTACCCAGTACATTACTGGTACTTTATTTTATCGACCCCGTAAGGATGAAAGGCAAAGTTGACCTCGGCGGGATTTGAACTCAGAATGGAAAGGGCCGTAACTCTATACGTCAAAGCATGACGACCGACCCTCTACTGATACTGCCAATCCACCAATAATAGTAAACTTTCCCATTATTAAGTTGGTGTTTGGAAGATAACTTAAAGGTTTTTACATAAAATTGCGATTGAAGGTTTTGGGATAAATATGAACATTTTAATCTTTTCATTACCATATTTCTAATGAAAGATACCGTCTATGGCTTTATTATAATATTGAAAAGATTTAGTAATATAACTGTCTATAGTTTTCAAATGGTTTTGTAAATAATGGGCGTGATTTAATTATATTTGTAATATGACTAACCTTTTCATTATTAAGCTGGTGTTTGAAACATAATTTAAAGAGTTCTTACATAAAATTATGACAGAAGGCTGGGGGGATTTTTTTCCCATTAATAAATATTTTTTTTAAAATTACAGAACCAAGGGAGGAATCTATTTCAATCCCAAACAAACATGTGTGCTATAGAGAAGAGCAAAGTGATGAGGTGAATAGTGGTGTGACATTATGTGACATTGTATGTAGAATCGAGACCGGATTATTAAAAGGGTCCAATTAGTCCAGGGAAAAAAACCCCCAAAAACCCAGACGGATGCTGAAGAATATTGAACATGTCAGAAGAATGAAAAATACATGACTGAATGAAAGATAAAGAATGAAAGGAAGTGAAAAGGAAGGAAGACAGAAGATACAAGAAAGAAGACGGGTGACAGAAAACAAGATAGAAATTAGAACATTGAAGACTGGTGATGAGAAAATGACAGAAGACAGGTGGAAGAATGAAGAAGACGGAAGAAAACTGAAGGAAATAGAAGACAGAAGACGGAAGAAAACTGAAGGAAATAGAAGACAGAAGACGGAAGAAAACTGAAGGAGACAGAAGACGGAAGAAAATTGAAGGAAATAGAAGACAGAAGTGAGAAGAAAATGACAAGATAGACGGTAGAAAGGTGAAGAAAATGACAGAAGATAGACGGTAGAAAGGTGAAGAAAAGTCAACTATAATAGTACGCAATGTGTTTTTGTATATTTATGCACATCTCTGTGTCTCTTAAAATTTACCCACAGGAGTAAAAAAAAAAAAAATAAATAAAATATAGTACATAAAAAAAAAAAATCAAACCCTCAAATACCTACACAAAAAACAGATGCATACATATTAAGCACACACATAGATCTATAAGGTAGCAATGAACAAGGAAGGGTTTAATGAAATGGTATGGGAATGAGAGAGGAAACATTGTTGTAAGATATGTGAATATATTTTTACACACATTTATTATCATCATCAATGACTATATCCCATATCTGAGCGCTAAATTATCTGCATAATGTGGAAAATATTCCATCAGCATTGCCCAAATGATGTTGGCATTGCCTTTAAGGTACACCCAAGGCTTGGGCCCCGTGCTATCCGCCCACGACAAAATCTCACTCGCAGCTCATAACAACAATACGGCACAATTATTTCACCTCAATTGGCCCTGCTCTCTTTAACATTACACCAAAACACATTAAAACAGAAACAGACCCCATCAAGTTCAATAAGTCTTTGGACAAATCCCTTCAAGAAATCCCGGATGTCTCCGTAAACAATAACTCTCTACTTGAGTGGGCCATGGTGCCCAAATCCTGATTTGAAAGACTTCGCCAGTTGGAGCTATTAAGTTAGACATGGCCTGGGCCAATACTGGCCGAAACCTATCAAAGGTATGGTGAACTAACTGTTGTGTTACTACTTCTACCAAATTCGTCCCATGGACTGAGTGCTCTACTACTACGGATATTACCTTCCAGCGTTCTACCCCTCTCTCACACACACACACACACATATATATATATATATATATATTCGTCTGCAACTCATTAAAATTCACAAACAAACATACACGGTGCATTTTTTTTTTTTATCTTAGTCAAGTTGCTACAATAAGTTGTGAAAAGTCAGACCTCCCGCACCTCCCCGCAAAATTAAAGAATTCTTTTGGCACTGATTGATTAATTTATCTTTGATGAATAATGTGTCGAGTTCAAGTTTGTATGGGAAATCTTACTGTGTTACACACACCGGTCAATCGGGAAGGGAAAGTTGATTGCTTTGACCCCAGTACTTGTATGGTACTTTATGTTACCAGCCCTGGAAGGATGAAAAGGAAATTTGAACACGAAGGGGCCGTAACTAATGACACTACACACAAACTCAAATCTGAACCCAGAACCACTTGGTTGTAAAGCAAACTCCTTACCACAGATATGTCACTCAGTATCACTGAAACAGAGGATATCTCAATCAAATAAACCATGGATTCAAAGACGTCTACTATAAAACAAACTAACAAATAAATAAAAAATGCTCTGTAGGCACTACACATATACTCAGGAAAGTAGTGTCTGTCTAAGGTCTTGTGGAGACTCGACATAGTAGAAGATCCAGTTATCACCATATTAACTGTAAGAAGCTGTAACTAAATGCCGCAAATCATTTTGTCCGGCTCTTTAACGATTCTGCCAATCCAGAGATATTATTTGTTCTAGCAAGTTCTTCTTCCTAGTTGATAATAAACATAAATAAATCATGCTGTTAATATAAGAGACCGTTAATTGTGGATATACGACAGCTACTTAAAGATAGCACAGCCACGAGTTGACCCATGTCTTGTCAGTGAAATTGGTTAGAGGGAAAATATTTGGTAGTCTTTGGTCGTCGGATGGATTGCATGTGTAATTCAAATGTCCAGTTTTGCCACACTTGTGTCACGCTGAATTTCCATGAGAATTACGTTATGGATACACGTGTCAGTGGAATTGCACAGCTATTAACAATCTAATTCAAGATGGACTGTTTTTTTTAATTCAAAGGGCCAGCCTTGTCACGCATATCTCATACAGAATCTCAATAATAATTACGTAAAGGATATATGAGTTTGTGGAATACTCAACCACATGCACAACACAAGATAGATTTTATCTGATTCAAAGAAGCAGCTTTGTCACATAATGACACGCTGAATCTCCCTGAGAATTACATTACACTCGTTTATGGAATGTTTGGCCACTTACATTGTAATATAAAATGGGCTGAACCTACAAATAAAATGATTACCTTTGTCACATACTGTGTCTGTGTCTCGTGGAATCTCTCCGAGAAACATACACACGCACGCGTTTACACACACACACACACACACACCTGCCTGCCTGCCAAATTTCCCTCGCAAAGATGGATTCTCAGGTTACAGCTGGGCAGGTTGAACCCAGAACCACATATTTGCGAAACGTACTCCTAACCTCACAGCCATAGCCACTCTTTTGTCTTTATTATACATAAACCTATATAAGTCTTCATTCATTTACACACTATGAAACTCATACATATATATATATACATGTACGCATATATTTACACATACATACACACATACACATATACACATATACATACATACACACATATACATACATGCACACATATACATACATACA